>PVJI01034272.1:0-10591 GCA_004026765.1 Micronycteris hirsuta | reverse complement strand
AACAAAAAACATAAACAATCACAAAGAAGAAAATAAATCATACATGATCCCACTACCCTGGGGAATCCAATTATTGCCATTTGGTTATTTCCATGTTTTTCTTCCTACGTGTAACCTTTGGAAATATAATTGGCATTATACTACACATACACTTTCATATTATTTTTTTACTTTGATTTTTATACTTTATATTATTTTCCGATAGCATTTAATATTCTTCTATGGTATTCTCTTGTGTTCATTTATTTTTCTATTATTATTCCTTATGATTTCTTATTATAAATAATGCTTGAACATTCTTATAGATATATTTGTGCACATCCTTATTTCCTAACATAAATTCTTATAGGTGAAATTACAACTTTTTGGGTCTTTGTGTTATCAAATTGACTTCCTTCTAAATTTTGCCAAATTACCCTTCTACGAGAAGTAGATGAGTGCCTAGTTACCCACATTCTTGGCGACATTTGGCATCATTAGGTTCATTGTTAATCATTGCCAGGCTGATAAATAGAAATCGATATCGTCTATTTGCTCTTTCTTGACTGTTATTGAGTATGAAATTTAGCTACCTATGTTATACAAAATACCTATTCCTTTTTCCCGACTTTTCTACCACAGTGTTTTATTAATTGGTAAGCATTTTATATATCAAGGTTTTGATTTTTTCCTTCTTGTGTAGCAAATGTTTTCTCTAGATTCTTTTACTTTAGAAAACTTCATTTTTAAATACTTATAGATTCACAAGTTCAAAAATATAGTACAGAGTGACCCATCATCAACATTCCTTCACTGGGACATCTCACCTCGACTGTGGTACATTATCCAAACCAAGGAATTGACATTGGTACAAACTGGCTATAGACTGCAGACCTATACACATTTCTTCATTTACTTTTTAAATCCACTAATGGAGATTTTAGACAAATTTTAAAGCATTCTTTTTTTTTTTTTTTTCTACTTCTGGTTTCTCATTTCACATGTAAGAAGCTTGGAAGTGGCCACACCATCTTAACAAGTAAAAAGCTATGAGACTGAAAAATCAATAACTCTTCTTGGGTCCATAAGAGAGAGGAGGAGCCCGGGAAAACTGCTGCCCCCAAGATTGGAGAGATGAGCAAATGGAGTGATGGCTTGCGAGGGCAAAGACTCATGAGCACAAACCACTGTGGGAAGCCAGCGCCGCGGTAGGAAAAACTGAACTGCGATTCATGAATTGCTGGAGGTTCAATGCAGACAAGTCTGAGAGCTACAAAGTCTAACATGTTCTACCTACCTAGTCATCTGTAAACATTACCTATTGTATGAGGCTTAACTTCCTGATATAGCCTCCCTCTGCTTACATAACATTTTTGTACATGTAAATAAATTCAACAAGTGGTATTAAGACTATTATATGCAAGGTACAATGGATGCAAATACAAATAAGGTAATATTCTGCCTTCAGAAACTTGCGGTAGTGATATCTATGACAGCGTCTCTGATACGGCTCTCCGACTTTTATTCTCCACGTTTACTCGGTCAGCAAATTGGGAAGCACTAAGCACACAGGCACGCTTTTCCATGAAACAGTTTGCCCAGGTCATTGCACCAGCTGAAATCTCTCTACTTCATTTAACCCCCACAAGTCCGTACTCAACTTTCACGATGTCCCTGAAATTTTTCAAAACTACTCTCAACATCTAACCAGACCGGCGTCACCAGTAATTATCCTCTAAACCTAACAATTCATGTTTTATCCTTCCCATTTCCCTAGTAATTTTATACTTGGGTAGAAGCCTTTGTGTGTTCTGTATTTATAGCTGTAATGGTAGAAACCTATAGCAACACAGCTCATTATATAAGGATGTGGAAATAACATGGGCCAAATCCAGATCCTAAGATCCAGGAGTAAATATAATAAAAGCCTAATATAACATATTTAACCTATAAGGAGGGCACTGTTTCTGTCCCTGAACAGCTCATTACAGAGGTTCCACTGCATTGCTGTTTCCCCATATCCATGGCAGCCTGCAGACTGCTCGAGAGCAGGACCATTGGCAAGATGGTTAAATGACCATTGGGGATCTGTTTTCACCCTCCTGAAATTCTATGTGTTTCCTTTTCTTGGACTTATGGCACAAAGGCTGCATTTTACCAAAGTGCCTGGCTCAGAATCTGTCACAGTTGCTAGAAGGACAGATGCCGGAGCCAAGAGTAACTAACTAGCCTTAAATCTCAGCTACAAGTGAGACCTAAATCACTTCATGCCTCTCTGCCTCCAGCAACTCATCTGTAAAATGATAACAATCGTACCTACCTTATACGTATGTTGTGAGGATTAAATAGCAGTGCCTACCACATATTAAGTATACAGTAAATTCTGAATTACTAGGCAGTACCAGAAAATGTGTTCAAAAAATTCTACAATTCTATGAATTCCCAGTTACTTAAAATATACATTTAATAAGAAACACTGAGACTAATCTTGAATCTGAAATTTATAGACTTATCCAAATCCTTTTAAATACTTTGCTTCATTAAATTGAAAAGATTTTTAAATTAGAAAAGCAGTTAGTCTTTTTTGAAAACTAATTTTCAGCATATATACCAGTCATATACATGTTGAGTCTACCAATGAATCCTATTATGAGTCCATGCTTGCATAATTTTATTATATTAGGATATTTATATCCATTTTTTAGAGCTCAAATCAGGCATTTACAGAACTATAATATCTCTTCTTTGCAAAAACTTGCTGTAGGTGTGTCAAATGTTCTAATCACTCCACCAGGTACAGACGCTGACAGCAGTTAAAAGATATAATCAAACAACATATTAAATAGTTCCAAAAGCTTGGAAAGTGAAGCTAACTTTCAACCATGGAATGGCTTAAGCAGTGGGTAAATTTGGCATGTTTGCTCTTAGGTCGTTTAAAAAGCATTAAAGCATATTTCCAAGATTTCGAACATGCAATTATTTTTGCTGCCACTCAAAACAGAAAATAAACATTGCCTTAAAAAAGGTATGTGCTTCTTTTATCTAGCAAAACAAACAACTTAATGAATAAAAATTGTTTTCCCAAACCATTTTTTCATGCATTTGCAACTCATCTGGCAAGTTTTAACTCTTAAATTATAGAAGCCATTTGTAAAATGTATCATTGCCCTCCCCCAAATTAAATGCATTAAACTCAAGCTGTGGTTATTTTATGAAAAACTCCTCTGAAAACACGTATCATGCATTTATCTAGGAATTCCATTCACTAGCAAAGCCGTATTTTGTCCACCTGGATGGCACTGATTTTTTGTGCTTATCTTGTGAATCAGTCTTATTTTATAATCATACCTTCCTCGTACTTGTCTACACAAGTATGTTCTAAATTAATTTAACAAATTAATCTGGAGCACCTACCCTCTTTAAGGTATTTTCCCAGATATTTTAAGAGGATTAAAGTGGTTACAGGCTGGGCGCAAAGGCCACGCAGACAGGCAGACTGAATCCAAGACTGCATGCTTCATCCCTGTTGTTTTACAAGTTCCAGACATAGTGCCATCATGATAAAGTGAGAATACACAGGCCAACCGACCACTGTCACAGACCATCCGTTTGCCACCTGCTCCCAATTTCTTATTCTGTGATCTCCTAGTTTTTAAAATCTGTTTCCCTATACCTGCCCCAGGCTGGCACATCCGTTGAGAGACTCATTCAGAGCCTCTTCGCTGGCTTGGATTTCTCTCCACTCGAAACTGCCAGACTTGCAAAGCTCCGCGTAAGAAATTGGTATGCCAGTCCCGACACTGCCTAGTGAAGGCGACTTCCCCATCCCTTACCCAACATTCCCCCAAAACCTGACATGCCAGAAAAGGAGAATCAGAGAAAGACACAAGGCAATACTTTCATTATAAGAATAATTTCAAGAATTAAAAATGATGGACAGGCTTCAAGTATGACCAACAGGAGGAACTGGAGTAGGAGAAACATATTTATACTCATAAAAAATATTAGGTTTTTTTTAAAAGATTTTATTTATATATTTTTAGAGAGGGGGAAGGGAAGGAGAGAAGGAGAGAAATATCAGTGTGTGGTTGCCTCTTGCATGCCCCTACTGGGGACCTGGCCCATAACCCAGGCATATGCCCTGACCGGGAATCAAACCAGCAACCCTTTGGTTTGCAGGACTGTGCTCAATCCACTGGGCTACACCAGCCAGGACAAAAGATTAGGTTTCTATTACCAAAATAGTATATTTTTACACAGATGATTTTCTACCTTTTTTGTGTGTGTAGTGTCATCATGGTAATAGAAAGTATAACAAGAACTTTTTGAACAGCTTCTGTATACAAGACACTTTCCAAGTTCAGTGTTACTTATTATTCCCTCCATAGTCCAACGCAAAAGACATTTTACTTGAGGGTTAGGTATGAATCATGCCATTAGCCTCAGACACTACAGCTTCAGCCCCTATTTCTCAGCACTTTCAGTTTTAAAGTTGCTGTTGTTTCTACTACTGATTTCAAAGTGAAGCAAAATTTACATTCATCCCAAACACAATTAACAACTTGCTCTATTCAAATGTAACATTTACACAAATTCTGAATCCTTTGCATCAAAAAAGTCTGCAGGTCAAAGCAGGAGTCACACCCTAGACAGGTAGACCCATAACTTCTATGGATCTATAGGGACAGGTACATAGACTGGCAGCAGGAGTCCCCTGGACCCAGTTTGACATCAAAGAGAAGCAGAGGAGTTAGGGTTAAAGGAAAAAAGTCATACAGCGACCCCATATTTGCAGGAAGCAGCTTGTTGAGGCAGAGCCAGAGAACAGAATTGCTACATGAGTAGGCCTAAAGCCATTGTTCTCTGATAAGGGGTAATTAAGACCAAAAGAATTCATTCACACAGTCTGTGTTATAAGGAACTGTGTCTGTCTGTGAACAGTAAGAACTCCTGTTGGCCCAGGACATGGGCATGGCCTCTCCCCCACACAAACTTCCTGCAGTAACTGATCAGGAAGAAAGCATACTATCTATGCAAAGCTACTACAAGAAAGTAAGAGAGGAAATGCCCAGAGATAAAATGAAAGACAAAGAATACTTACTTACCAGGAAAAAAAATGTCTCCATAAAGCAGATAAAAATTAGAGCCAAATGTATTTGCCATAGACTTAAAAAAAACCCACCTAAACAAAGGTACCTTAATCTATAAAGCAAGAGCTCATATCAAATATACAAGAGCTTGGGGCAGACACTGCAACACAGTGGAAAGTGAAAGACGATTTGGCAGAGCCCAGGAAACATGTTTCACGGGCAGCAACCACACTCTGCTAAAAAGCTAAAAACATGAGAAGAAACAAGAATGTTAGGAATAGAAAAAGAGCGCAATTCTTTTAAGTAGAAAAAAAAGAATTAGAAAAAAATACTAGCTAGACAGAACAGAAATACTAGCTAAAAAGAACAAGGACCTAATGTTTTCATTAACCCCAGTCTGGAGATCACTTACATAGTACCTTCAAATTAAGAAGCCAAGGGTCTGTGAAACGTCCCTTCCTAGAACCTTTTATCTAGTTCAAATATAAATTAAAGAATAGGCTCTGTTAGAAATAGGTCTTGGTTTTAAGTACAATTATACTGGAATCACCAAAAGCTAAGGCATTCTAAATAGCTAAAAATCACATACAGCTGAATCTTACGACGTTGGCTTGCTGAAATCCCTTGGAAGATTTTGGGGATAATGAGTCTAACCTCATCTAAAATGTTTCTTCAGGGATCCAAAGCTTGTTTTTAAGCCCAAAGTATAATCAAGTTCATTGCCTACTGTGAAAGGATTAAAGGATAATGTCATTTCCATTGTCCTGTCTCTTGTTCTTGGCTATGAAAAGCAACAAAATGTACACCTATCCCGGAGTTTCATGACTAAGAGCTGCTGCAGCTGGTGGGTTTTACTACTGAAAGATGCAACTGCTTTGGAATCTAGGTGTTGAGTGCAGGCTTCCTAGCTGAGGGGTTCTCAGAGTGTGGTTCCCAGGTTATAGCATCATCAACTGGGAACTCCTGGGACATGCCAATTCTGGGGCCCCATAGCCGATTTACAGAACTGGAAACTCTAGGGGTGGGGCTGGAATTCTGTGCTTTATAAACCGTCCCAGTATTTCTGTTGTATACTAGTTTGGAAAAGTAGTTAGGAAATGGCTCTCTTTGGCAGCACAACTAAGCACTCCCATCAAAGGAGAATCTATGTCTGAAAGGGAATAGCAAATGTACCATCTTAATAACACATTTCAGAGCTTTAAAGGAATCCTTCCCTAGAACTAACCTAACTTCACATGTACCATAAACTCATTTCTTCTTCTCTTACTTATTAACACCTAATGTAGAGGGACCTATTCCTGGGACCGTTTGACATTAAGTACCCTTCAATCTTTGCCCGGGTCCCTCTACCTTTACTTATGATTTTTTGAAACTCATCATCCTTGTCAAACTCCAGAATCAAGTATAACCTCATTTTACTACTCAAATAATTAAAACGCATTTCCTGTCATTGAATCATAGAAAAATGCCACAAAACCTAGGCTTCTTCTATTCTACCTACATTTGACAGTACAAAATGTATTAATACTACCAAAAATTTTAAAAAATCAAACTTTGTCTGTTCTTTCTATATATTTGATCCCTCCCCCTCACCTCTGTTTTAGTTCATCATAAGGTCACTAAGTAGTTCACGTATATTGCATTCAACATTCTGATCCTCATTTGTCCTATTAAATAAGAACTGACCAGATGGCTACTCCTCTGACTCTCTCCCCCAAGCAGGTTTCAGTTAATTAAAAATGATTATTTTTACTACATATTTTATATATCAGCCAGATGTTACCTGTGGTCATTTCTGGAAAGGATAATTTGGTGGTGATTATAAAATACATATGTTCTTTCGGGAGGCAAGACTCGTGCATGATCGGGAAAACAACTGTAGAAATTGATTTCACCTCATATCTTTTTCATACTGCCAAAACGGGCATAGCATTTCATTTCCTTAGAAAGTTTAATCAAATTCTCCTTCTTTCTATTCTTGCACTCTGGCCCTATTTATGTTGTATAAAAAATGATCAAGTTGAGGGAAGCAAAATTAATACTGGTCTCCCTCTGATCTACAAGTGCAAGTTGATTTTTCCAAAGAAACTGATTTGGTTTTTCTAGATTGGGTTTAAGACATATATGTATAACACAGCAAACCGTTCTGCTCCATGAGGACAGATACCATTGTTCTTGTGAGGATGCACTTCCAGGTGGATATTTGAAACAGTTCCCATGTGGAACAGGTCTCCTCAGATGCTGCATTTCATACAAACTAATGTGTCTAAATTTCCCATTAGTGCTGAGATAATCCAGTGAGACAATACTAGATTTATGAGATTGTTTTGTCATTACAATAGTCATTTTCTCTCCATTTGTAGACAAACTAGAATCCAAATAAGCCTCCATCATTTTTTTATAAAAAGCAACATTGAACTTCCTTTTTAAAAAAAAAATTCAGTTCTTGAGATCACCAAAAATTTGGAAAGTCTAACAGATAAAATTAACCACATTATCATTCAGACTAAATTTATTTAGATGGTTGGTCTTTGTCAAAACACTACTTAGAAGGCCAAAGTGAGTCTTTTGAAAGTACAACATTCACATGCTGATGAACACACTAGGTGTGGCAGGGCTTATAAACAATGAAGGAATTTTCGATTCCAAAGCCCTGGCTATGTCCTGCAGAGTATCTCATGGCACAATGTGGATCTAGGACATGAGCTCAGCTATGACTTCCTATGCGACCTTGCTTAAGTGTCTTTTCTCATGTAAAAAATGATGAACAGAATTTTAAGCCCTAAACTTTATGACTGGTTGTATTAAAATAACTTTAAGACTTAATATGCTTTATTGAACAATTGTGACAATTTTCAGGGAGATTGCTTTTATTGACTTAGAAGCTTTAAACACAACACAGCAGAACTCATTTTCTGATTGCACACAGCATCTGATCCCAGGGTTCTCAAGCAGACAAATCTGCTTGTAGTAAATCACAGTCACCTCAAAAATGACCTCTTCCTCTTATGCTTTCACAGCAATCAGCATTTACTGGGGTCTTCCTATTAGTCATCTAGGTTACATTTCATTTGGAGAGCCAGGTAAGGTGCAGACATTCCTGATGAAGAGGCCAACAGTCCTTGGAATAAATTGTCTCCCCAAAATACAAGATTACTTACCTTTAGATCAGGCCATGCTCATCAGCCTCTAATAGGTCTGAGGGACTCCCCAGTCTTAATTTCCTATGTGAATCTATAATTGTCTGCAGAGGTCAATTTCAGTGGATGCCTCATATAAATCAGAATTGAAGATAATGATGCCTGTTCACTTGATCAACTCAAATGACCAGCTGGGTTTAACAGGAGGAAAACAGAACCCCTGAGAAATTGGAATAGCCTCAAAGGTGATAGAACGTAATTATTTACTGTAAAGTTTCTTCTCCAAAGGTGACTGACCATTGAGCTGGTCAGTCATGTTGAGGGAGCATAAGGCATTTGGAGCCACTGACCACATCTAAAGGTGTAAGTCAAAAGTCAGCTTTCTGAGGGTGCTGGATGAAAGCAGGATCACTTTTCCGTTCTTAGTTTAGTCCTTTCACTTACAGTTAGAGAGGTGCTTTGAGGGACTTGCCTAATTGACTCCTGAGAGGCAAATTCTAATTTAGATTGCTACAATCAATTTTTCTCTTTATAGCCATAAAACATTTTCTTGGATTTGTTATACTTATCCTTAGGGTACTCTAACTCCAGGGCTGAACGCACCTTGATATCACCTGCCTCAACCCTTTCATTTTATGGACGAAGAAACTGAGGTCCAGAGAGGTGAACTGACTGGACCGAGGTCACCAAGCAGGAACAAGGAAGAGGACAGGCCAGAATTCAGCAGATGAGAGATGCAAACACAACTGACTCCTAGTCTAGCATTTCTCATTTATGAGTAGCTAGAGATTCATTCAGGAAGGAAAAGATTCCATTAAAAAAATCACAATTTAAGAACAAAGAAGTTCTGTAATGTGGTAAAGGTGCTAGCAAGCAAAATGGGCAGCGGTGTAAAGTTGAGAGACCTCAGTGGGCAAAGGAAGCCGTAGACGACAGTGCAGACTGTCACTCCATGTAGCTGACAGTGAGCTCGGCGCACATGTCTGTGTGTGCGCAGGGACAGTTACACACGGAGTGACCACACAGACTCAGGAGCCATGCTGTCTGCCTAGGCTTGATTTCTGGACTGCGACTTTCAAGCTCTGTGATCTTTGGCAACTTACGTAAGCTCTCTGTGACTCAGTCCCTCATCTGTGTAACCTAACAGGATGATAATATCAGCATTCATTTTTGGAAGGATTTAAACCTTAATGTACTTACATAACTGTTGAAGGGATTAAACAAGGATTAAATAAACTGATGTATGTAAAGAGTTTTAACACTTATTGTGAGACATTATTTTCTGCTGTTTTACCCCTATTCGCAATACCAGAAAAATCTTCAAAGTTTCAGAATATGTACCTAAGGTGTATTCACTAATAACATACTGGGAGGGGTGCTTTATCTGACATAAATACCCCAGGAGTCTACTGGAGAGACTCAGGATTCAAAAAATCATTAATAAAACCTCTTCATATATTTCATGGATTAATTTTTCAATATGTATTGTTACAATTTAAAGTTAAAACATAAACAAATACAAGGGTTTGGTTTTTTATTTAAAACATACAACGACATCCATAGCTTTGTATAATAATGACAGAAACTTCATTAACAAAACAATTAATAAAAGAGCGTATCTGTTGCAAAAATTAAAGATGGATTTTGCTGGCAGGCAATTAGTGCTGTGTCAGTGCCTCCTGGAGTCGTTCAAGCTCAGCGGCAGGTCAGGGACGCGCGGTTTCCTTTCCTGCAGCACGTTTCCTGGGCAGTTTAACAATTTTTCCCTTCGAATTTAATGTTGTCAAAGCTATCATTAACATTTTACTCTGCATGCTTAAGAGAAAACCTTCACGAAGTTAACAGTACAGATCTAGTAATGAAGACCATTTCACCTGTGCCTGAAATGAGTACCGTATGTGGCTTAGTTGGTATTTTTCTTTCATTCTTTGAATTACATTCCATGGAAATTTCAAGGGAAAAAAGACAGTTACCTGTTCCCTCATTTTTTAATTAAGTAATTTTAAAAATTATGTAGAAAAATAATTTTTAAGCATTGTAAAAAAAAAACTTTCTCTGGAATTCATTGCTGATTTAAGACATTGGAAGATCATGATAAGCTGCGTATCTTCCAGTCACGTGATGATAAATCTGTGAGGAAAGCAGTTCCGTTAATTAATAATTATTATACTATTACACATATCAATTAATAATTATACTATTAAATAACAATTTATCATTTAAATCAATGTTTCATAATAATTATACTATCATATAATAATTAATAATTTTAATTAACATTTCATTATTAAGCCCTACTATTATGCACTTCAGCAAAATTTCCATCCAATCTACTTCAGGAAGGAGCAGGTTTGCTCAGAAGAGGCAGGGACTTGGGTATGA
>PVJI01034271.1:0-10589 GCA_004026765.1 Micronycteris hirsuta | reverse complement strand
TGTAGGTGCTGACCACTCAGAACTGAATTCACTTCAACAGGTTCTGATGCCTGCCAAGATCTCCCTTTGGATATGCCTCTTGTGAAGCTAACTGGTTCATGCTCTGATATTGTCCGAATCTCTGATGTACCAAGGTGGTAGTGTGACTCAGCACTGGGTGTGTTGGTACTGGGACCTCTTGGGAGGGACTCTGATATAGGCCAATGCCATATGCTGCCTGTGACTGGCCTGTGGCAACCTATTCGGAGCTATATATGATCCACAGTTTGTGCCTGCCTCTGCTGGGCCTGGGTGTGCACAGGAAGGATTAAGCTGTGTACCAAGGCTGGCTTTTACCAGCTCCAGGCTTAGGGCCAGGTCAGCAAAAATCCCTTGGAATCCTGAAGTCCACTTCTGCCTGCCTTTGTCTGCCTGTTAGGCTCTGTCACTGAAAGAGCCTCTGGCTGTGCTCAGTTTGCATGTGATAGTTTCTCAGTGGGTCACCAGGTAAGGGTGAGAGGTGTTTACCAAATCTATACAGGTTCAAATTTAGCGCTAGTGCTGGGTATGAGGCCACTCAGCAAATGTCACAGGGTATACTGGGTCTAGCTGCCACCTGCTGTGTGCACGTTCACATCTGTGGTGGAATGGTGTCTCAGGGAGTCATCAGGGTTAGGCCAGCAGAGTTTATCAGGTCCCAAAAGACCAAGATCTGGACATGTGAAGGGACAGCTCTGCACTAGTCAGATGTGTGAGGGAAAATTTCTGTCATCAAAGAGCCACACAATTCAGTCTGTTTCAGATTCTGCCAGGAACCTAATCTCAGCAGGGTGGGGCCTCTGTGAGTCAGGAGAGGGGAAGGTGCCATTCAGGCTTGAGGGAAGTTGGGGTGTGTGGCCTGCCACACCAGAGACACACAACTCAGTCTGTTTTGGATTCTACCTACACCTTGGCAGGGCAGGGCCACCAAGAGTCAAGAGGGTGGGGCCGCCTGGAGAGTGGGACTTGTGAATCTCTTATAGAGGGTGGTGCCAATCAAGTTCATGGGATAGTTGGGGAAATAACTCCCACCCCATACTACTCAGTCACTGACACTCCCTGAGCTTATTCAGATCTCTGTACCCCAGTCCAGACAGCTGACTTTTTAGCAGGGCAGCAGCTCTGCAGGGTTGAGTCCACAGGGAGATCAGAGGGTGGGGTTATTGCATCCCCCCAGGCTGATGCTGTACGGAGGGGTGTGCTCTACTACAGGAAGATGGCATCTGTGGTATGGTACAGTGACTCGGCACAGGGGGTCCCAGCTATTGTTCCTTCTTTCCTCAGAGCCACAAATCATGGTCTCTCCTTGCAGAACTCTATTCTGTTCCGCCCTCCCTCTGCCAAAGCCCAGGGTGAGTGGCTGCAGATGAGATTGTATGCACTGGCCCTTTAAGAAGGTACCTGTATCTCTAGCAGACTCCTGTCTCTTCCTGGCAAATAGAATTTCTGCTGATTTTCACAGCCAGATGTTATGTGGGCACCTCTTCCTGGCTCTGGCATGTTGGGCTTGGGAGCCTAGCTTTGGGTTGAGACCCAACACTTCCCAGGGATAGCCCTTTGGAATCTCAGCTCCTGCCTGTGGGAGTGAGGCCAGCCATTTTTGAGTCTCTGCACTTCCTACCAGTTTCAATATGGCTTTTTCTGTAAATCCTTGGTTATAAGACTTCTCTTCACCTAGTCTTCAGTTGGTTATTCAGATTTATTGCTCTGTATTTTAGTTGTACTTCCTGTTTGGTCCTGGGAGGAGGTGAGTGTTGCTTTCACCTACTCTGTTGCCATCTTGGATCTCAGTTCTATTTTATTTTTATACCTCACACAGCAATTAACTCTTTGTCTTACATATAATAAGTATTCAGCAAAGATGCAGTAGATGAATATTTAATGATTAATATTAAACTTTTGTTACACCATTTTAAGGGGATTTCACATTAATTTATCTTCAACACATTTAAGAAGCATATTTTTATGGAGAAAAATATTGCATAGATTTATGGATTTAAGCCAAGTCACAAGTTGATATTTAATAAGAAAAGTAACATCTGCTTTTATGGCTACTGCTACTACTGCTTCTAATTGCAAGTGTTGTACTTTATCATTTGAGCAAGTGTACTTTATCATTTGTTGTATCATTTAATTTTTTCCAAATGCTATGTATTGGGTATTAATTTTTTCATTTTAGCATTTAGAAAATAGAGGCTCAGTAATATGCCAAGATTCTCATAACTAGATATTGAAAACTACATCTGTCGTCTTCCTAACTTTTCTCTCATCTATCCCTTATGGGCTTTCTCTAGTTTGTCATATGAACTCAAATTGTATTTTCAGTTGCATTTATATTAGGTGATAAAATGATCAGCAAATGCTCATCCAAAATGTACGGATATTATCCTAAAGATGGAATAAACTATGTATATTGCTTTTCTTAAGCATAGACTTCCCACAGAAAGTTGATAAAATGTATTTATTTAGAAAAAAATGTTTAGAATATAAGACTAATTTATTTTGTCTTTGGTTTGGCATTAAATGTTCGTATTAAAACCTAATCTTTGGAATAAATCATATTAGCTTAAAAGTGATCAAATATTTCCATAATTCCTAAAATGGACCCAGAACCACAGATTCTGAGGGACATGAAAGAAGGTCCATACAGAGTTTCTAGAAGGTTAAGATCTTGCCATGGAGATGGGATTCAGACCTGAGGAGTGTGAGGTGAAGAAAGGGGGAATACTTGGTTACGGGCCTGGCTTAGCCAGTGTTCCCAGAGCAGCCATAGCCTGCAGGTGGGAGCAGTGTGATCTGGGGTGTCTACAAAGGGGATCTGAAAAACAAGTAGGCCTGTATTCCTTTAGTTTCTGTATGACTACTGTTCTAATTTTTGTGTTGAACACTTACTGTGTGTATTTTATGTGATATGTTTACATATTATAGTTCCTCATCATTTAAAGAGCCAGAGGTGAGTGTATAATGGGGTAGGGGGGCCCAGAGATCGGTGGAGAATGGGGGAAGGCCCCAATCCAGGGAAACCCCAGTCCAGCACAAGAGGCTGCTCCTCCCACCAGGCGATGGCAGGGGGCAGGGAAATCTGTAGAGGTGGCAAATTGAAACAGCCTGACTTCTATAAAGGGAGGGGCTACCAGAGGAGGCAAATTGCCTGAGGCAGCTGAGCAACTTGTGACTCAGCAGAAGGGAGCTTGTACAGAACATATATGACTAAAAACTTTGCCCCCTTGATAAATGTGGTGGTCAGAAGAGGGTCAAAGGCAGAAATATGGCCAACACCAGCTCTCATTGGTTGAAAAGTTGGACACTCCCACTGGCTTCCAGAGTGCATGGAATTCTGCGAGAAGACTTTTGAACAGAAGGTGGGCAGAAGCTCACTTTCTTGGCTCTTTGTCTTTTGGCCACTTGGTTTTTTTGCTTCTCGTGCTCATGTTTTGCCCCACATGGGCAGGAGTGGCAGATACTGGGACTACTCGGGGCTTAGGCCTCACAAGGCTGGAAGCCAGCTCCCAGAGGCAGGTTCCCACACTGGGATGCATGCCTTGCTGGGCTCCAGGCCCTGGGATTCTACAACTAGTGCAGCCTGACACATAGGTCCTGGATTGCTTCCACTCTCTTGTCCTGAGAGCAGTCCATGGAGGTGAGAGCTGCTGCAAGATGATGGCGACTCTGAAACCCACAAGTGCACACGCCGGAGAGAATAGAGACCTGTTTGGATGGTTGGCTTAAGCTCCAAAATGACAGATAAGCAGTAATGGGGAACTTCTGGGCATGGCTTTGATTTGTAATCTTTTGGGAGCAAAGGAGGCTCTGTGTCTTGTGGAAGAGGAGGGTTCAGAACAGGAATGCCCCCAGCTCCACCCCACCCCCCCCAAATTGGAAACCCTGTTAATAAAAACCTATTTCCTTCCACACAAATCCTTGTGTTATGTATATACAGGGTGACAAGTGACCAGACCCCCATGCTGCCTGGTTACAAGTGGACAGATATTCTAGGTAGTTAATTCTTAGTTATCTCCCAGATCTCAGATCAAATATCAGTTCTTCAGGGAAGTCCTCAATATCTACCCCAGAGTTAGGCCAGGTATCTTGTAATAAGCAATTATAGGGTACAGTATTTTTTCCTTACTACCACATAATCATGTTAGCATCGATATATCAGGATATAAGCTTCCTTGCTAGAATGTAAGTTCCATGAGGGCAGAGATCTTTATTTTGTTTACTGATGAATACTAGATCAGTCCTTGGCATATAATAGGTACTCAAAAAAATATTTGTCGAGGTTCTGGGAGGAAGATGGCAGAGGAGTGAATGGAAGTCACACTAACCTCCTCCCAGGACCAATCTGGAATTGCAACTAAATTGTGGAGAAATCACCTTGAACAAACAGCTGAACAACAGCGAGAGAGAAGCCTTATAACCTTGGACAGTCAGAAGAATCAGCTTCAGCACAACCTGACTGGGAAGGAGTGTGGTGGAGACTCAAGAAGGCTGGCTGGGTGCCCACAGGTAGCAGAGCTGGAGGGAAAATTAAGCATCTGGTTGGATCCCCCTGAGAAGAATGGGGTCTAAACCCTAACATGGGATTCCCAGCCTACAGCACCAGAGCCCAGAAAGTACACAGATAACAATCAGCGGCAAAAAGTAGCAGGGTTGCTCTGTGTCAGAGACAGATGGCTGGAGATGCAAAGAGCCATTTACAGGGACAACACACAAATTTTCATTTGAAGCCACTTACCTAGGGTTCTGGCAAATGTGGGTGCAGAGTGGGCTGGAGATGCCTGAGGAGAGACTGGGGATGGAAGCCTTGGAGAGAGAACTAAGAGAGTAGATGCTGGGATCCTGGTGCTGAGTCATCATCCCTATGGCAGCAGCCATCCTGCTCAGGCAGACCACTCCCCTGAGTGGCAGCAGCCTGAGAGGAAACAATAGCCAAGAACCCAGCAGAAGTTATTCCCCATGTTACAGTACTTAAACCTGACTGCTGAGTTCAGAGTGACTAGATTAACAATGGAAGGAGACAACCACAGACAGTAGATCACTGGAAGTCTGGAATTGGTTGCCTAAGGTCAGATGGGGTCAACATCTGACATCACCAGAGGTGGATCCAGAAAGAAAAAAACAATGGTAAATACTAGAGGCAACCAAGACAAAATCCACTGTGGTCTTCTCCATGATTTGTGATGTTTTCTTTCCTGCATAGCTTTTTAACATTCATTTCTTGTCCACCAAGTTTGTGCATATTACATCATCAGATTTTATACTACAGTTTATTTCAATTCATATATTTTGCTCTCGCTTCTCTCACCCCATTTTACCTTCTTTCCTGTCATTATTTTCATTTCAAATTTTGTTTTCTCTCTTGCTACAACCTGTTTCCATTCCTCACTCTTACTATTTCTCCCCTATCCAGACACACAAAACCAATTTTCTAGTCAATGGTCATCTCACATCCTTTTTCCCTGCTCTTAAAAAACCTGTGCTCTCTCTCCATCTTCAGCAGTCTTTGGTAGTTGGTTGTAGGTAGGGTAGCTAGTGTGGCAGTTTTTTCAATTTTATCTCTAGATCTTCATTAATTTTTTATTTCAAATATCAAAATTTACTGGTCTCCTTTTTCATCTCAAATTGTTAATTTCGGCCTGTCTTAGCCTGTTTGTTTCTTTTTTTATTTCTTCTATTTCTTTTTCATACTCCCCTTTTATTTTTCTTTGTTCTCCTTTTTTTCCCTTTCATATCAAATTTTAATTTTTCCCTGCCTTATCCTCGTTTTTATTCCTCACTCTTAGTATTCCCTCAAACTCTATCATTTCAAAATCACTTTCCATTCCTCTGGACATCTCTTAAGCTTTTCTTTGTTTCTTTTTCCCCTCTTATTCCCATATCACCTAAGTTAATTTTAGCTCCTTGGTTGTTGATAGTACCGTGGGGGATCTTTCTCTCCAATTTGGCTCCTATATTTTTATCACTTATTAACTTTTTTCCTTCCTTTTTCTTTCTCTCACTTTATTTTCTGTTTAAGCCTACTACTATACACTTCCCTTCTCATACTCCATTCCACATTCTTCATTCCCTTTTTTACTCATGATGCAAATTTTACTTTCTCTCTTCCCATTGCTCTGACTCCTAACACTTATTAGTGCTCCTCGCTGTACCCTCTCCAAATCATTTTTATTTAAGTAGGTCATTTTGTATCCACTCTCCTTCCCTATAATAGTCTTAATCTCTTTATACCCTTATTAATACAGGTTCATTTGCTGTTGATAGCGAGATCAGGGAGGGGAGTTATTTTTGTGGGTGTGGGTTTGTTTCCTGGGCTTTGTGGTTTTATTCTGAAAGCATCTGCACAATATAGCGCACAAGACGTGGTGGACGGAGTGACCCTCAGTCAACCAGCTGGAGGGAAGGACCCACCAAAGAGTGATCCAACAATCAATCAAAAGCCAAGTACATCCATAGAGCCAACATAAATGGCATAAAGGGCATCTCAAGAGCATCAAGTTCAGATCACGGAGACTGCACCACTGAATCTGACAGGTCTCCTACCATAGAAGTTCACACCACAAAGTCAGGAAGTAAAAACAGATCAATTTAAAAAGCAGAAGCAAACAAGAAGAGTCTCACAAACAATGGGAAGACAAACAACCCCCAATCAAAAAGAAAGGAGGAATCCTCAGAAAGAGTGCTAAATGAAATACAGGCATGTAAACGATCAGATACTGAGTTCAAAACAGTGGTTTTAAGGCATCTCAATGAGCTTAGTGCCTGGGTTTTGGGCCACGTCCCCACTGAGGGGTATGTGAGAGAAAACTGATTGATGTATCTCTTACACATTGATGTTTCTCTCTCTCTCTCTTTCTCCCTCCCTTCTTTCTCTCTAAAAGTAAATAAAATCTTTAAAAAAGATACTAATTTTCATTATGTTTAGATATGAATGAGTTATTTTTAAAGGACATGATAATGATATTATGTTTAAATCCTAAATCCTTAATTTTTAGAGATATATACTGAAATAATTTCAAGTGAAATGATGTATTTGAGGCAGGCTTTAAAATATTCCGAGGTGGGAGGGTTGGGCATATGGGTCCACATATAAATGAAACAAGATTTGCTATAAGTTAATATACATTGACACTAGGTAAGGGATACATGAGGAAGTGGAATTTATGACATTATCCTTTCTACTTCTTTATATGTTTGACATTTTCCATAATAAAAATTAAAAAAAATATATACATATATAATTTTTAAAAATATTTTATTTATTTAATTTTAGAGAGAGGGGAAGGGAGGGAGAGAGAGGGAGAGAAATATCAATGTGCTAGAGGTACATTGATTGGTTGCCTCTCACACATCCCCAGTTGCGGACCTGGCCAGCAACCCAGGCATGTGCCCTGGCTGGGAATCGAACCAGAGACCTTTTGGTTCATAGGCTGGCACTCAGTTCACTGAGCCACACTAGCCAGGGACCTATATAATTTCTAATAGTATATATACACACATGCATATACACAGAGAAATATACTGTATAACAAAAGATGTGTGTGTCAGATAAAATGCTAGTATTCAAGCCCTGTTTCATTTATATAAATTCCTTTTAAAATCAAACTAGTTGATTGCATTCATTAAAACATTCATTTTTTATTCCATAAATAAAAATATCTATAGTTTTATTATATGCTAAGAAAATACTGGACATTCTTTTGAGGTTTTCATAGTTGCTGAGGGAAACAAGTAGATAATTACAATCTAGCACAACACTAGCAATGATAGTGATAAACATAGGGATTCTTGGGAGACGGGAGAGCATCGAATCCTATGAGATTGTGGAAAGCTTCCAGAGGAGGCCTGGGTCTTCTCTGGAAGAATAAATAGAAATTAGCCAAGTGAAGACAAAATGTGAGTAGATCATTATAGGCAGGAGGAAAAATGTGAAGATATCACACTAGGAACATCAGGGAATAAATTTGTGGTAGGAAACCAGGTAGTTTAATTTTGCAGGAACACGAAGTACAAAGCAGGGAGTGGTGAGATGTAAAATTAGACAGTAGACAAAGACCAGATCAAATGTGTAGGACAATTTAGAAGTTATTTGGATCTGTTGCCTTACAGACAATGTGGCGTTATCAAGTTTTAATTTTTTCTTTGGAGAGGAGCGACACAGTTAATGTGTTTAGTGTTGTATTCCCTCCCAGTAACTCTGGTAACTATGTGATAAATCAAGGGTTAGTCTGGTCCACCAGCCGTTTATTGAAACAGAGCCACTGCCGTTTACGTATACACATCTATGACTGCTTTCCCATTCTGACAACTATGTTGAGCAATTGTGAAAGATGAACATAAAGGAAATGAATATAAATAAGCAGATGAATATGAAAACGTGAGACCAGGAGACCAGTTACAAATACTATTGCCAATAGTCCATGTGGAGATAATGAGAGTTTGATAAGGGCAAGGGTGTAGAAATGGAAAGTAGTTGGTACGTTTATGAAATATTTAGAAAGTAAAGTCAGCCAAGTTAAGGGGCACTTGTAGACTTCCAGCATAAATGAGAGAGATGCCACCAATTGAGAGAGAGAGAGAGAGAGATTACAGGAGAATGTTAAAATCGGAGGAAACATGACAAAGTTTTGGATAAAGTGTGTCTAAGATACCCTACCTCAGTTCACCTGTCACCTCATTCATGAACCTCAGGAATGAAGTTCTAAGGTTTGGTATTGGGGTTAGGGTGGCTGTTGCAGTGTGGTAATTAAAAAAAATTACTGAGTGGTTTGTTTTTAAAGATAGGCCAAAATAACCCCAAACCAAACATAGCCCCATCTCATCCTCATTCTATGTAGTCTCTTCCCAAGTAGATACCAGGTGACATCTGAAACCTCAACTCTGTTGTAATAAAGTCACCTACATTTTTGGATTAAATAATTCCCTCATCAAAGAAGTCAAAACTGTTTTAGCCTATATCCTGATGTTCTGGCCTCTGGCTGGGTTCATTGGTCTCTGTCCTCCTTGTACCACAGGTATGGTGAAGCCCAGCCATTGCCTTCTGTGTTTTTGCAGAAAGGAAATATTACATGGGAGATAAGAGAGCAAGATCTGCAGTCAGTCCTACTTAGGTTTTTTGTTCTTCTTACTTGAGGTTAACTTCTGGCTCTGTCATTTCTTGGCTGAGTGACCTTTGCAAAGCTACTTAGTGTCTCTATGCCTCTTTTTCCTAGTCTTTAGAATTAGAACAATAACAGCATTTACTTCGGGAATAAATAAGGTAAAGAATTTAGCATGGAGCTGGGATAGTCATTCAACATGTGTTCATTGAATGGCTGCTGTATAACTAAGACCATGCTATGCACTATGAATATTGTGATAATGAAACAGGCACAGTTTCTTCCCTTATGGAAATAACAGTATAGCACCAAACAGGTAATTAGACATTAAACAGGTAATCAAACAAATAACAATGAAATAGCAAATTGTGGAAAGTGATATAAAGGAAGTGAATCTAGGACCCTGGTAGAGAATAAATGGTGCGCGTGTATGGGGGGCAGGGGGGCGGGGAGGCGGTGTTGGATATACTAAGGTTAGTTAGACAGAAAAGAATCTCTCAGAGGAGTAATATTTAAACTTAGACTTGGATGAGGGAAGCAGCCATGCAGACTGGAAGGAATGGTGTTCAAGCCGCCAGAACTGCTGCGTGAATGTATTAAACAAGCACTCAAAAATGTTAGTAGAGCTGGTAAAGATTCATACGCTGCACCCTCGGATGGGGAAAAACAAGGTTTTTTAAAACAACTAAAGCTAATCTTTTTTCATTTTGTCTGATAGCAGAAAACTTAATTTAGTAACTTCCAGGCAGAATCAGTCAAAATGATTGATTATTGAGTCATTTCAGAAACCTGTGAGTAAAATTTAGGATTTTAAATACTAGCTAATATAGGATTTCTACTTTGCACCTTCCCCTGAGGTGGTTGTGTCTAAATTCAAGGATGGGGGTACCCAGTTTGCAGACACTAGCTGTGCCCTGACAGTTACTAAGGTGTGACTGTTCTTTGCTTTGGGGACTTGATTTGATCCATCATGTAGATGGCCATATCTCATCATGGTCTCTGGTCCCTCTGGAGCATTCCTTATTTTGACCTCAAGACCTATCCTGGCCACATGGCCAAGCCTTTCTATGTATATGAGAATTCTGTGCATTGGAAGGGATGCAGAGGTGGACTTCAAGTTCATCTGCCCAGACAATTCATTCCACTATTGCAGTTTTATCCCTCTGGCATCAGCCTGGAAATTTTCATGAGGCTCAAGGTGTTTCTGAGCTATGTATACCCTTGGAAGTATTGAATGAACTCAGAAAGAGTCTAGCAGTCTTGCTAGAAATTAATGATAGAAATTTATTCAAATGTCTTAGAATTTTTGAATTGGGAACAAAGCTAGGCAAAAACCCAGAAGTATTCCAAAGAAGAAAGAAAAGTTGAAAGTTCTTATAGTACAAAGTTCATTCTTGAGTTCTATGTTGTTAGCCCTAGGATTGGTTCAAGATGGTTATCAGTCAGATGTCAGGCAGTCAGGATGATGGGTGC
>PVJI01034270.1:0-10587 GCA_004026765.1 Micronycteris hirsuta | reverse complement strand
GAAGTAAAAGAAAACCTTCAACACGAATTTATTTTTTTTTCTGTAGCAGAGTCATGCTGCTTCTTTTTCTTTTTCTTTTTTTTTTTTTTTTTTGTGTGTGTGTGTGTGTGAAAATCACCTCCCGCCTAAGCAGCTTCTCCTGAGCCTGCGTGCACAGGGGAACGCAGCCGGTGCGTTTCATGCTGATTCGGCCGCGTGGCCTTGCTTCAAAGGAGAGAGCCTGCGAACCTCCGTTCCAGGTTCCTGATACAGAAGGTGTTTTCGTGTGTTCAGCTGGCGTCTCGTTACATCCTTGCTACACCCTAGGTAGGTGCAAAGGGGAGAGGTCTGCTGCAGCGCCACCCGGTTTGCTGGCTGCACCTGCCATGTGGTTGGTTTGCAGTGGTTCTCGCCCAGAGCAGATTTGAAACAAATGTTGCCTTGGAACAAATGTTGCCTCCCGTGGCGGAAAAGGCTGTGAAAGTAATTCGTGCACGCCTTCTAGAGCCCGGATGTCGAGGAGCTGGAGAGAGGAGCTTCAGTGGGCACCAGGCACCAGCAAGTTCGGTCATTCATCTCCCAGAAGTGCATTGAATTATTTCTACTATGCAGACACGTGGCTAGAGTGTCTGCCATGAACCCAAAAGAGGCACCACTACAGATTCGAGGCACTGCCATTCAAATTAGTGGGTGACAAGTACTGCAAAGAATTACAGAGTCATGTCTATGGGAGTCAGTGGGGGGACTCCGTTCAGGCTTATGGTATAAATGGCATTCAGGGCAGACCTGGAATAAAAGACTGCATTGCAGCTGGTGAATTGGGGGGCTGGCGGCATTGGGGCGGAGTTAGGTAGAAGGATCTCAGATGCACTTTAGTACAAAATCTCGGCAGCCCTGGCTGGTGTGGCTCAGTGGATTGAGCGCAGGCTGTGAACCAAAGGGTCGCTGGTTTGATTCCCAGTCAGGGCACATGCCTGGGTTGTGGGCCAGGTGCCCAGTAGAGGGCGCATGAGAGCCAACCACACTTGGATGTTTCTCTCCCTCTCTTTCTTCTTCCCTTCTTTGTATAAATAAATAAAATAAAATCTATGAAAAATACCAGTGGAAAAAATGACTTGCCACTCAAGTTTCTTTACTCCACGACCGTTGTTGGCTTTCAAACAGATGAGAATATTGGCCTGTTTCCCTCCTATCATGGCAGTCAAATAAAATCTGTAGCACGTTCATTTTCTATCTCTGACACTCTGCTTTTACCTGGCTTTGAACCTTTAGCTTTTAGCAAGTACAGTTGCTACGTCCCTATTTTGCGGCAATGGGTCTTTCTCCAGTTAGCTTCCGGGTTTATTTCTGGAAACCATTTCCTACTCAACAGGGTGCTTTTAGGGATGAACGTGTGTAGAAGAAGGAATCCAACGGGCCCGTTTTCAACACCCCCTTCACACCCCCTCCCCCACCTAATCCATTGACAAGGCTTCGGTCCAGGTCGTTGTGTGAGGAAGTTTTTTAAAACAGAGCTGACCGTCTGTGTAGGTGTTTTCTCTTACAGTTAGGAATTATGACCTTACGGTGGAGTCGCTTCGACCTGGCACGCTCTTGGCTAGCCTCGGCGTGCCTGGAAGCGCCCATGTCTTTCATGAATGCAGGTGAGGCCTCTATAACACAACCGGGACATAAAGGCAATGTAAGACTCCACTTACAAAAGCCAGGAAACCTTGTCATATATGACAGAACATTGTAATATCACAGAAAGCCTCAAACCTCAGAGCCCGAGCTGTAAGATATTATTAAAAAGAGTGCAGAAAGTTTCAGGAAACATAGACGGGGTCTGTGATCTCCTGAGAGTCACCGTTGTTGAGTATAGGAGTTCTTCTGCTTTCAAGTTGGGTCTGCTAAAAATTATTCCGCGTGCCTGCCGGCGGTTTTACCCTCTTGCCACAAACCAGCCATGTTTTATGTATTTATTCCATTGTGATTCTTGCGTCCAGGAAGGGCGTTTCTCTCCAGCTTGGGAGAGGATTTGATTGCCTAGTTCACACAGAGCGTTGTACCTTGAAGTCTGAATCCCGGGGGTAGGGGGCTGGCCCAGGCAACTCCAGCAGCATTTCTGGTCTTCTTGGGATGTAGGGGCACAGCGTGAGGAACCGAAAGCTGGGGAAAGAAAGCATAACTCACTCTGTTTTCCCAAGCCGGGCCAGCCGAAGCCAGGGCGGTGGCTCTGAACTGAAATAATGCCGTAGCCTGCAGCCCCGTGCTCGCGGTGGTTGAAGTGCCTGGGTACGGAGGAAGAACAAGGGTAGAGTAGAGTCCCAGGTCATCCCCATGAGAACCATTCAGCCAAGAATTAAAAGGGAAATAAGCAGCGTCTCTAACTTCAGATTTTTAAAAAATATTATTTCAAGTATGTAGCAGAGGCAGTGAAACACCTGTGGTCTCCAAATTTCTATTCGTTGCAAGACATGAGCACAGGACCTCGGAACAGTTTGTAAGCATTGAGAAACCATAACTCAGGCTTTCAGATTTCACGAAATCAATACTGTATGCCAGCACGTGCCGTCTTCAAGTCTGTTTTTAAAAAAGATTTTATTTCTTTACTTTTTAGAGAGAAGGGAAGGGTGGGAGAAAGGGAGGAAGAAAAACATCCCTGTGTGCTTGCCTCTCGTGCGCCCCCTACTGGAGGCCTGGCCCACAACCCAGGCATGTGTCCTGACTGGGAATCGAACCAACGACCCTTTGCTTCACAGGCTGGAGTTCAATCCATGGAGCCACACCAGCCAGGGCTCAAGTACGTACTTTTTAAGTGAAAGAAGATATTTTGCAGAGTAGTGCTTGTCTAAAAGAAGGAAATAGTGAAGTAAACCAAGAGGGGAACTTTCTATTTCCTTGTTCTTTTCTGTTACAAGATACACCCGTCCAAGGAATGGCTAGGGTCTGAACTGTGGACATACAAATGAGGCTGCTTGTTGAATTAATTAAAAACTCATTGGATACTGGCTGTCATTACAGTGACAATGGAGATGAAAAGAAATGCCATGGAGATAAATTCCTGTTTATTGCCATCCCGCCACCTCATATTTACTGGGTGGCGTACTCTCTGTGATATTTATAGAGTCATTATGTGATTCATAGCCACTCCCTTTTCTCAAAGAGCACACGCCGCTCTGCGCTCAGTGTCTGTGATCATTACTGGATGTTACCTTCCTCGCTCAAGAGCGCCTTTCTCTGGCTTGCTTCCCACCTCTATGGGCCAACATGAACCCCTTTGGAAAGTTTTTATTTTATTTTATTATTGTTTTCTAATTACAGAAAAGATGCCAAAAATAGCACACAGAATTTTTGCATGCATCATGCATCGATTCACCAATGATTTACATTTGCCTCTATCTGTATCCTCTCTCTCTGTCTCTCCCTCTCTCTCTGTCTCTCTCTCTCTCTTCCCTCCTGAGCACTTGAGAGTAAGACCACAGACGCACTGCATAACTAGGACGCAGACATCCAAGTCAAGATATGCGATGTCTGATGCACATGCCGTATTGAAATTTAGTCCCTTTCTGCAGCCACACACGTATTTCCCAGTCAGAGAGCTCATCCAGCGTCTCGTGACCACACACTGCACTCAGCTTTGGTCCGTCTGTTGGTTTTCGGGCGGAACAGCTCCGCGGGCAGTTCTTTGTAGACGGCCCACCGTGACATTTGGCGGCCGCCATGGGACGGTGATCCGGCGTTGGGTCCTCGCCGAGCTGCTGGCAGAGCTGCTCTGGAAGAGGCCTTTATCGGGTTGGCCCGAAGAGAGCAAGTCCAGCGGTCTTGTCCGCAGGGGGCCTGGCCGTGGGCACGACATGGACGGCGTTCCATTCCCCTGCTGGTGCCGCATCCAGGCAGTGGGGACGGGGTCTGGTTCATGCATCCAGACCCGGCGTGTTCGGCAGAGAGGAAGCCCACGCCGCGTGAACTCAGGGCATCGGTTCTGTGCGGCGGGCTCGGCAGCCTCCACTATATCCGCACGGCCCCTGTTCTGAATGATGGGCGGATGAGAAGTGAGCACCACGGACATTATTTCATCGGCTTCCACTCACAGCCGATGCCCGTGGGTTCTCTGATGAAACATAGCTTCTATGTGAGATAACATTAAAATGCAAAGAAGAGATAGAATTTAGAGATAGAGACAATTATTGTTGAGATCTTAATGGACCTGCCCTGCATCACGCCAGCACATGGTAACTCTCCTCTTTCGAGAGCAACATTACCCAGGTACCACCTTGCCTGGGGCCACGAGAGCAAAGCCAGGTGGCGAGGCTTGCTGCACCAAGACCAGGGCAGAGAGTCAGTTTCAGAAACACCTGCATGCAGACCAAGCCCTGCTTAAAAGGGATGGATCGTTTCCTTGAGGTCCATCTGTATGTTTTCTATTTATTTCTCAGTGTTAAGCTATTGTGTCTAGTCTACTGCACGGGTTGACTTCTCCAGATTTCCCCCCGTTTCTCTCAAAACCTGGATGTTACTACTTGGCGAGCAGTCTCGGGTAACCCGGCTGGCCTTGCTGAAACTCCCCCAATGCAGAAACGCTCGCTATCTGCCAAGATGACAAGGGTCCATGAATTGGTGACCCAAAGAGGGGCTGTTCTGTCTCTGACCCAGTCACAAAACTTAAAGAACCTCCCGAGACCCACAGAGTCCCTGGGAGGGAGGAGGAATTCCCTGGTCCCCAAATCCACGCGAGAGTTATGGGGTGCTGCCGAAGATGGGCTGCTCGGCAGAAAGCCAGCCCTGTGTCTCCAAAGCCCATGGGGGGAGGGGACAGAATGCAGTGGGGATAGCAGGGACCAGTCCCTAAGGGCCAGTGTGGCTCAGGGTAAAGAGCTTGAATTTTATCATCTGGTGAGAGAGAATCCACACTAGAAAGAAGGGGCACCTATGCTTATTCCTGTATCTATGGCTCAGGTCCATGTCCCGAAAGTTTCTATTCTGTTCACACAAAAAATAAATAAAAATAAAAAAGTGAGCCGGGCTGAATGGAGGTTGAGATGCTCAGACAATGGGATTACTGGGTGAGGACCCCACGAGAGGGTCCGCATGAAAATCCAGCGTGTGCTGTATCCATTGCGTTCATATCAAGGACGAAGAGGCCAACAAGACTCAATGATGGATTATGAGGTTTTACTCTTGACCTTGAGGGATGGATGAGAGATCGAAAGAGATGATAGACATGTTTCTGGATGCACTACAAAGATGTAGCCAACGCGGTTGGCCTTGGGGAAGGCGGGACGTAGGAGAAGCGTGGGCTTGGGGACGAGGCGGGTAGCACACGGGGAGTCTGGGGCTTTTCAGAGAAGACAGGGTGACGAGGGCTGAGTGTAAGGATCTTGGCAAATTCCACGCGTGGCTTAGAATCAAGGTCGGCGTAGACGCATCCTGGTAAACAGCGACCACTCTGCCTCTGACGCGTTTAGATTTTCTGTTCCGTTTCCGTTACATCCACCGTATGAGAAGTTTCCACAAATGTAGCAGCTTCAAATGCCAGAACTGGGTGATGCCTTGGTCCCATCGGTCAGAAATCCCGGGGGCGGCTTGGCGGGATTCTCTGCTGCTCCGTGTCCCACCTGTCGGAATCCAGGTGGCAACGGCCCTGGGCTCCTACCTGCAGGCGGTGGGGGAGGGTTTGCTTCTCATGCCACTCAGTATCTGGGGAGGAGTCATTTCCACGGCATGGTCGGCTGAGGTCCCCGGTTCCTCGCTGGCTTTCAGCCGAACGGCATCACTAGCTTCTAGAAGTTGCTTCTACTCCTTGTCCCATGCCCCCTGCGTTTTCAAAGGCAGCGACGCCACAACAAATCCCGCTTGAATTTCTCCGATTTACCCTCCTGTTGGTGCTTTAAAGGGCTGGTGTGGCTGCACCGAACCTGGCTGGACCCCTGCCAGGTTACCCCCCCTCGATGGTCTCCCTGATTTAAGATTCATTGTGTAGGAAACTTAGCTTCACCTGCAAAGTTCCTTTTGCCATATTCTCAATGCCTGGGCTTAAGCCCCGGAAATCTGTTGGGAGTCTTGCATCTTCTGGTGCCAGGCACCCATCCACGGCTGCCCTCGTGTGGGTGCACGCTTTGGGGCATGTCTTGGCCTTCCGGAGCATCGGGGTCCCCAATGTGCAGGGAGGAACACGCCTGTGTCACGGGGTGTTTGAAGGTCAACAACTCAGCATCCTACGGCAGGTAGAACAATGCTTTATCTGCCACCAGCAGCCACAAAGCACCCGTGGTTCTCTTAAAGGAAAAACACAAATGCAGCCAGGATGAGACTCGAGGGATGAGCAGCTAAGCAGAAAAGGACGGGGAAGAAAAAAGCTCAGGTCACTCGTGACGGGAGGGTCAGAGCAGGGAGCGGCCGCAGAAACACCGTCGTTCTGCGGGGAGTGGAGGTTAGCCGGTAAACAAGCAGAGAAGCCAGGATGATTACTTCAGATACAGTTCGGTGTGAATGAAAAATATTAAATAGGAGTGACGTGGGGAGCATTTCCTTCTTCAGAGATTGACGACCCTTGTGATGGCTTTGATGGAAGGAAGCGAAACCTGCTGTGATCGGGGCGGGGACGGGGGGAGGTGGTGACGGAGAGGCAGCCACGTCCTAATCTTTCCACGGAGGGGGACGCTGGGGATGCCACCTTGACTGCCAGCGAGCTGCGGGTGCGAGGAGGCCACTGGGCAGCCACATCCCGGCTCCAGCTTGCCACGAAAACATTCTCCAGGCGTGTCTTGGGTTACAATGGAACGCCCATAAGCCCCACCGATGCGGAGTCCCGAGATCGGCTATGAACCTGGAGCGAGGGAAGCAACACGAGTTTTCATCCCCGACGTGCTAACGAGATTTCGGACATTTGCCGTGCATGAATCCAAACCGTTAATTCACTCTGCTTGAATTCTAATAGCTATTTTTATGATCCGGGGGGGCGGGCAGTTTCTTCTGTCCCTGCTTAAAAACATAACTGCCACCTTCTCTCACGCACAAGACTGCCTCAAGGATCTAGGAATTTTTTAAACTTGTCCAGAGAGTCACTGAATGTCCTCAGCACAAGGAGAATGAATAAATTGCCTTTTTTTTTTTTTTTTGGTGCAGAGTATCCGCTCTGCTTGTTCAGAAGCCGAGAGGAAGACATTGCAGCCCAGCGAGGTCAGCCAGGGTCACCGCAAAACATTTCGTGAGCTTCGCCGAGGATTTAAAGTGCTCTGCGCTCCTGAAAATGAAACCAGAAGAAGACGTTTTTATTAGATTTTGGTCTTCCGTGCTGAGAAAAAGGGCCTGGTTCTGTGTGTGGGGAAATAATGAAGGAGAATCCTCTTCTCCTTCCAGCTAACGGCAGAGATTGCCACGCTCGGGATGTGTGAGGAAGGCGCCGAGGAAGGCTGAGCGTCACGTGGAAACACACGTGTAATCCAAACATAATAAATTGAAATAGATAATAGATCACGCTGTGGCATGCTATGTTAAAATATGATATTGGTATATTCACATATAATAATATAATGCGTTGTATACTATATAGTATAGTGAGAGGTTTATAACTATTGCCATGTTACATATAATATATTCATATATAATCATACCAGGTATATTGTATATTACATGATACATAGAGGTTTATAATGATTGCAACATTATATACAATATACCTTGTATGGTTGTGAGATAACAATGCATAGAGAACATGTTTTAATGGAACCCGATACCGTGTATTTGTCATGTAACACGTTACACACACGTGTGTATACACACACATATGGAATTCGGACGTGTCCGGTATAACGACTAGCCATGTTTTTTCCAGTTTTTGCCAACTACTGGAAATAATGCAGATTCTAAAGAGATCACTTTGAAAACCATTATAGACCATTTATTTAAGTGGCTTTTCACGACATGGGCTGTTAAGGACATGCACTTTTGGGGTTTGTTTGGGGGTGTAGCCTTCCATTCTGGGTGGACAGCAAAGAGCCATTATGGAAGCTTCCCTGAAAACGAGCTCAGCGTGAGACCTCAGATGTCTGCACGCAGCATTTTCCTACGTTGTCCACGCAGAAGGCAGGATGCACCCAGAAAAGAGTCTTCACATTGTCCCCTGCATTCTCTCTGTGAAGTGTATTCCAGGGGTCACTTTCTGCATGCTGCCTACGGGGCACACGCCCAGGCAGACGCGGGAGGGGCCTCGGCACGCGGCCCTGGCTCTCGGCTTCACGGGGATGGACAGGTGGGGCAGGCGGCTCTGAGGGCCACGTCGGGCCAGGCTCCAGTCTGTCTCGTTCCTTCCCCTATGGGGTGTGGAGGGAAGTGGCCGGGATCCCCAAGGGAGGGCGTGGTGATGCAGGAATGGTGGGGCTGCGTATGAGGGGAAGGCCCCCTGCCCCAGGTGCTGGCTACACAGGCAGGTGTGCCTCAGAGCGAGGTGCAAAGGCAGCCTTGCCAGCCCATCGGGGGACAAGGACAGGGACACTGGTCCCAAGTACCTCACGCCTGAGAAGGGAGCTTCTCTCTCTGCCGTCCCATCCACGATGCATCCGTCTCTCCCATTCAGCTTCCAAATTAAAAGGAGAAAGCGAAGATCTGTTAGTAGCTCCTTTACAAATGCTGCTCGGGTGAAATCCTCCACGTTACCTGCAAGCCAGCTCAGGCCGGACCGGCTTTCCCAGCAAGCCAGCTGCATGGCCCTCCAGGAGCGTGTGGTTCACTGCCTTTATGTGCGGATTCGCTGTGGAAGGCATGCTGCAGACAGTCGTCTGGGGGCCAGAACGACAACCCTTCCTGCCCCTGGAGTTGCTCCTTGGCTTTCCCTACTCGACTCGCTGCCACAGCGTCCCCGGAGGGACATTCAGGGCTGCCCACAGCACGGGGAACCAGAAGTCCCGCCCACAAGTTCGTGGCCGACGCACACGCCAGCTCAGTGGGCCGTATACAGCTTCTGCCCACCGTCCTCACGGCAGATCTCTCTTTCGCGAGAGGAGCAGAGCTCGCTGTGCATGCCAGATTCACCGCGATGGTCTTAAGGTGTGGATATTTCCTCTGGAGTCGAAGATGTTTGCACCTGCTGATCCGCAAACCCACCTGGCCCCTTGGGGAAAGGGCCCAGTTTCCCAGAGCGTCTTGGGCATCTTGCGCTTTGGACCTTCACCCTATTTCATTTGGACGTGCATTTTAGAATCGTTCCTTTGGCCTACACACCCCGATATTTCGCTCATCCATCTCCCACTGCCTCCTCTTCCTCTCTCTCCCCTCCACCTCATCTTCCCCTTGCTTCTCCCGCTCTTTCCTCTTGGACGCGCCCAGCTGGGTGGCCAGGGGATGAGTAATTACCATTCAGCAGGCAAAGATGGGCTTTATTTTTATGAGGACGGCTACATGTTCTGTTCAGGCACATCCCGTCGGCGCTGACGGGACATGGTGACCGTCACTTTATTGGCAAGTCCGTCCCCTCCCTCACACTTCGCACACAACACGCCTTTGTCCAATTCAGCGACTTCTCACCGTTCCGTTTCCTGGCTTTCTTACGAAGCTCTGAAATGCATAATAATGGGGCACATTTTTTTTTACAGTATCGGGTGGTTTTTCTATTACATTTATGAGGCAGTTTAAAGCCTGGAGCAAATGACTCCTTATAAAAATGCTTTAAAACCACATCTCATTTGATATGCAATTGCCACTTTAGTAAGAGTGTTTCACCAAAAATAGCAAAAGGTACAGCAGCTTCTCAGAAGTGGGATGCTTCAATAAGAAAAACACTCTATTACCTATTCTTTTGCTGATGAATATTCGAAATTAATTTGACCTAGGGTCTCCACACTTGAAAATTGACTCACCGGTGGTTTTGCCATGTTTAAAAAGTAGCTTTTGTCCACTTACGGTGCCATTGGAAAAGGCAATTCCCCCAAATTATGACTTCCCTGAATTAGTTCAATGTACCTCATCTAGCAAAAATAAAAATGCAACTAATCTACTTTGAACGGAACAGAGAGCACCATTCGGGTCAGAACATAATGGCTCAGGGGCTTGCCCGCATCTAAATTTGTCTCGGAGCACAGCAAAGCTGGTGCCTTCGGAATGCTGAGCGGTAATGAAATGTTTTCTGCTCCCCGGTGGCGACCCAAGCTGCCCAGCAAGGGCCAGGCTCGGAGAAGCTTCCAAAGCCCATCGTTGCTTCTCCTGGTATTAATCACGGCACCTTGGCACCTGCAAATAGCCCGTGCAAAGATACCCAAGTTGTCAGGAGACCTGGGTTGTCATGTAGAAGGTACGGTGCCATCCCGCCGTCGAACCTCAGGCCAGACACAGAGTCTACACCCTCCGATGAAACCAGGTGTTCAAAATGCCAAGGGATTTTTTTTTCCTTCCTTGAAATCGGAAGTGAGGAAAATTTGGCTCATAGATAAACGAGTTTCCACGGCCAGGGGCTAAGGCCATGGTCTGAGCACATTGAACGTCTAAGACCTGCTGCAGAGTGAATCTGTTGAATGTGAATCATTAGACTGTTCTGAGGACTCCTGTACATAACTAGTTTAAAAATCATGTTATGTAATTATTGAAATGCATAATTTCCTCATAGTTGCGGTGCGTAAAGCCACTTCTTGACCA
>PVJI01034269.1:0-10587 GCA_004026765.1 Micronycteris hirsuta | reverse complement strand
TCCCTTTACCCCACACCCTCACTGTCAGTTATTATTTGTTACTGTTTTGATGATAGCCATTTGATGGTTGTGATGTGATAGCTCATTATGGTTTTGATTGCACTTCCCTGATAATGAGTGATGTTCAGCATCTTTTCATGCATCTGTTGGTCATTTATATGTCTTTTTTGGGAAAGCTTATTTAGGTCCTCTGCCCATTCTTAATTAGATTGTTTGGTTTTGGGTTGATTGTGAGTTGTATGAGTTTTTAAAATATATTTGTAATATTAACCCCTTATCAGATATATCATTTGCAAATATCTTCTTCCAGTCAGTAGGCTGCCTTTTTGTCTTGATAATGGTTTCATTTACTGTGGAAACAACTTTTTAGTTTACTGAAGGGCCACTTTTTTATTTTTCTTTTTGTTGCTTTTGCCCAAAGGAAATGTCCAAAAGAATTGCTGAGACTGATATCAAAGAGTTTACTGTCTATATTTTCTCTATAGGAGTTTTATGGCTTCAGGTCTTAGGTTTAAGTGTTTAATCTGTTTTAGGGTTTTTTTAAATGTATATTGTATAGGTAAGTAGTCTAGTGCTAGTTTCTTTATTACTGTATCTCTCATTTTCTCAACACCATTTATTGAAGATACTGCTTTTTCTCCATTGTATATTCTTGCCTACTTTGTCATAGATTAGTTGACCATGTAAGTGTGAGTTTATTTGGGGGCAGTCTATTCTGTTTCAGTGATTTATGTATCTGTTTTTGTGCCAGTACCATATTGTTTTGGTTTGGATAGCTTTATAGTATAATTTGAAATCAGAAAGTATGAAATCTCCAACTTTGCTCTTTCTGAATATTGCTATGGCTATTTGGGGTCTTTTGTGGTTTCACACACATTCTAAGATTATTTGTTATAGCTCTGTGAAAATGGTCATTGGTATTCTAAACAGATTAACTATTAGAAATTAATAGTTAATTGAATCTTTAGATTCCTTTTTTTCATGAATGTCTTATAGTTTTCAGAGTACAGGTCTTTTACCTCCTTAGTTAATTTATTTCTATGTATTGTTTGCTCTTTATGCAATGGGAAATGAATAATTTTCTTAATTTCTCTTTCAGTTAGTTATTTCTGTATAGAAAAAGCATATTTCAAAATAATAATTTTATATCCTACAATTTTACTAACTGAAGTTACTAATAAATAACTTCATTTATTAGTTCTAATAGTTTATTTTTTGTGAAATCTTTAGGATTTTATATATAATATGCCTTCTGCTAAGAATGACAATTTTACTTTTTCCTTTCTAATTTGGATGCATTTTATTTATGTTTCTTTTCTGATTGCTGTGGCTAGGACTTCTAAGACTATATTGAATAAGGATGGTGTGAGTGCCCATCTTTATCTTGTTCCTGATCTTAGAGAAAAAGTTTTCAGCTTTCCATTGTTGAGTGTGAAGTTACCTGTGCCTTTGTCACATATAGCTTTTATTATTTTGAAGTATCTTCATTCTATATACACTTTGTTGAGGGCTTTTGTCATAAATGAATGTTCAATTTTTTTGAATACTTTTTCTGTATCTATTGAGATGATTATATGGTTTTGTGCTTCATTCTGTTTATGTAATGTGTCACATTGATCGATTTGCAGATATTAACCAATCTTGCATCCCAGGGATAAATCCCACTTGATAGTGTATGTTCTTATTAATTTATCACTGAATTTAGTGTGCTAATATTTAGCTGAGGATTTTTTCATCTATGTTCATCAAGGATATTGGCCTGTCATTTTCTTCTTGTTGGAGTGTCTTTGTAAGTTTTCGATCTCTGGGTAATGCCATCCTTGTAGAAAGAATTTGGAAGCTTTTTCTACTCTTCAATTTTTTCTGGAATGATTTAAGAAGGCTATATATTAATTCTTTTTAAATGTTTGGTAGAATTCACTGTGAAGTTCCCTAGTTCTGGGCTTTTATTTTTTGGGAGTTTATGATTACTGATTCAATTTAATTTCTAATAGTTAATCTGTTTAGATTTTCTGTTTCTTCTTGATTCAATCTTTAGAGATCATGATTTTAGGAATTGACCCATATGTCCTAGTTTGTCCAGATTGTTGATGTATGGGTTCATGGTATTCTTTTGTAATCATTTGTATTTTTGTTGTGTCCGTTGTTACTTTTCTTTCATTCTTGATTTTATTTATTTGAGTCTTCTCTCATTTTTTCTTGATGAGTCTGACTAGAGGGTTATAGTTGGTTCTCTTTTCATTTTAATGCTGTTTTCTTTAGCCATGAAGAAGCTTTTTAATTTGATGAGGTCCCGTTTGTTTATTCTTTTCTTTATGTCCCTTGTTCTAGGTGACATATCAGTGAAGATGTTGCTGTGTGGAATGTCTCAGATTTTCCTACCGATGTTTTCTTCTAGGACTTTTATGGTGTCACAATTTATATTTAAGTCTTTTATCCACCTTGAATTATTTTTGTGTATGGTGTAAGTTGGTGCTCGAGTTTCATTTTTTTGGATGTAGCTGTCCAGACCTCCCAACACCATTTGTTGAAGAGACTGTTTTTATTCCATTTTATGCTCCTTTCCCCTTTGTCAAATATTAATTAGCCATAGATATGACTTAGGTTTGTTTCTGGGCTCTCTGTTCTGTCCCATTGGTCTATGAGCCTGGTTTTATGCCAGTACCAGACTGTTTTGATTACAGTGGCCTTGTAATACAGTTTGATATCAGGTATTGTTATCCCTCCTATTTTGTTCTTCTTTCTCAAAATTGCTGCAGCTATTCAGCATCATTTATGGTTCCATATAAATTTCTGAAATATTTGTTCTATATCTGTGAAATATGTCATTGGTACTTTGATAGGAATTGCATTGAATCTATAATCACTTTGGGTAGTATGGCCATTTTGATGATGTTAATTCTTCCAATCTGTGAGCATGGTGCATTCTTCCATCTGTTGTATTTTCCTTAATTTCTTTTCTCAGTGTTGTATAGTTTTCTAAATACAGGTCTTTTACCTCCTTGGTTAGGTTTATTCCTAGGTACTCTATTTTTCTTGTTGCTATATCAAATGGGATTTTCCCCATTCTGTTCTCATTTTCCTGCGTTCTGTTTCTGATATTTCATTATTGGTGTACAAAAATGCCTTTGATTTCTGAGTATTGACTTTGTATCCTGTTCTTTTGCCAAATTTGTTTATTAGAGTGAGCAGCTTTTTGGTGGAGTCTATAGGATTTTCTATGTATACTATCATGTCATCTGTAAACAATGACAGTTTTGTTTCCTCCTTTCCAATTTGTGTGCCTTTTATTTCTTTTTCTTGTCTGATTGCTGTGGCTAGGACTTCCAGTACTATGTTGAATAAGAGTGGTAAAAGCGGACATCTTTGTCTTGTTCTCAATCTTAATGGGAAAGCTTTAAGTTTTTGTCCATTGAGTATGATGTTGACTGTAGGTCTCTCATATATGGCCTTTATTATGTTGAGGAATGCTCCCCCTATTCCCACTTTGCTGAGTGTTTTTATCATAAATGGGTGCCTTACCTTATCAAATGTTTTTCTGCATCTATTGATATGGTCATGTGATTTTTGTGTTTCATTTTGTTTATGTGGTGTATTATGTTTATTGATTTGTGAATATTGTACCATACTTGCATCCCTGGGATGAATCCCACTTGATCATGGTGTATGATCTTTTTAACATATTGCTGGATGTGGTTTGCCAATATTTTGTTGAGGGTTTTAGCATTTATGTTCATCAGTGATATTGGCCTAAAGTTTTGTTTCTTTGTTATGTCTTTATCTGGTTTTGGGATGAGAATGATGCTGGCTTCATAAAAAGAGTTTGGGAGTCTTCCATCTTCTTGAATTTTTTTGGAATAATCTGTGGAGGATGGTGGTAAGCTCACCCTTAAATGCTTTGTAAAATTCTCCTGTGAAACCGTCTGGTCCAGGGCTTTTGTATGTTGGAAGCTTTTTGATTACTTTTTCAATTTCATCAGCTGTTATTGGTCTGTTCAGGCTTTCTGCTTCTTCATTGAGTTTTGGAAGATTATATTTTTTTAGAAATTTTTCCATTTCACCTAGTTTCAAATTTCTTGGCATATAATTCTTTGTAGTAATTTCTTACAATCCTTTGTATTTCTGTAGTATCAGTTATAATCTCTCCTCTTTCATTAAGGCTAAATAAAATTGGCAAGCCTTTAAGCAGGCTCATCAAGAAAAAAAGAGAGAGGACCGCAATAAACATGATCCATCTCTCTTATATATTCCTATGTGTTCTTTCTATGTTTTGTTATGCAGAAGCTGTTCAGTCAGTCCTTAGTTCTTCTTCAAGGAGAACTGATCTGTCTGTAAGTATAAATTCCATGTGTTCATGTGGGGGTTGAGGGGAGGTGAGTACAGGATCTTTCTAGCCACCATATTGGGCCAGAATTGAGCATGTAAACTTTAAAATTAGCATGTTGATATGCACAAAATATCTTGTGATTTTAATTAGAATTGCATTGCATCCACATATCAGGTTGGGTAGAATAATTCTACAAATTTTGAGTCTTCCAAAAATTGTTGAAGTATTCTATACTATCAAGCATATCCAGTTGATCGATGTTGCTGTTTAGTTCAATTACGTTCATAATTTTCTGCCTCCTGAATCAGTCTATTTCTGATAAAGGGTGTTTAAATATGATAGATGGATATAGAACTATTCAACTGTGTTAGTGTATTCATTTATTTATTCTTGTAGTTCTATGAATTTTTACTTTGTGTATTTTGACATTCTGTACATAGACACACAAACATTAAAGATTGTTAGTCTTTCTACATCCCTTTGTAGTTATAAAATTCTCCTTTTTATCTCTGATGATAATCTTTCTTTGGAAGTCTATTTTGTTGATATTAATACAGTTACTCCAGATTGCTTTTGATTAGTATTGGCATAGTATATCATCATTCATCATTTACTTTTTGTCTGTTTTATTTTTATTTATAATGGGTTTTGTAAACAACATATAATTTTTTAAATTCACTCTAACATTGTTTGTATTTTCATTGGTATATGTAGATCATGGATATTTAAAGTGATTATTTATATAGTTGGATTAATGTCTACAATATTGTAACTGTTTTCTGTTTGTTACACTTTCTTTGTTATTTTTATATCTGCCTCTTTTTCTGCCTTCTCTTCTTTTAAATAATTATTTTGTTAAATTCTACTTCCTCTCGTCTCTTAGCATATTGATTATAATCTTAAAAATATTCATAGTCCTTGTCCTAGAATTTGCAGTATGAATTTACAAGTAATCTTAGTGCACTTTCTAATAATATCATAACACACCACAATTAGAGCAAGTAATTTATAACTCTTATAGCAGAATATTCACAATTTCTACAACTTTTGTTGTGACTTTGCTGTTATTAATTTTATTTTTAATGTGCTATAATCACCCAGTGCATTATTGATATTACTATATTTCAAGATTTTTATTAGATCAATAAATAGTATGATAAATAAAATATTTCCTTTTTTTTTGCTTTTTTGATGCTTTTCCTTTCTTCATATAGATTTGTTTCACCTATATCATTTTCTCTTTGCCTGACAAACTTCCCTTAACATTTTTTGCCAGACAAGTCTACTAGAGAAAATTCCCTCAGTTTTTTTCTGAAAAAGTCTGTTTTTTGTTCACTTTTGAATGATAATTTTGCTCAATAAATTGTTTTTTATTCCTTCAACAGTTTAATATTTCCCTCCACCACCCTTTTCATGTTTATATGTCTAATAAGAAGTCCAGTACAATTCTTATCCATGTTTCTCTATAGGTAAAATATGTTTCCCCCTTGTTTTCTTTCAAATATCATCTTGGACTTCTGCTTTTCTGCAGTTTGAATATTATGTGCCTACTTGAAAATATTTTAGTGTTTATCATGCTTTGTGTTTTGGGGTCCTGCGTCTGTGATTTGGGATCTGTCATTGGGAATTTCTTAACCGTTATTACAACGAACTTTTCTTCTTTTCCGTTCTTTCTTTTCCTTATAGTAGTTCAATTTTGCATATGTGCCATCTTTTGTGATGGTCCTAAAGATATTAGAGTTTTTTTTTAATGCTTTTATCTCTTTGCTTTCCATTTGGGAAGTTTCCAATTACATATATGTTTAAGCTTACTGATTCTCTCCTTAGCCATGTTCAGTCAACTAATGAGCCCATACTTTTAATAAAACTTAGTTTTATTGAGGTAGTGAGTGACAAGAGGTTATAGTAAGACAATGCCTTTATGAATCCATTAACTATTAATTAACAAAGATGCAAAGACTTGATGTCATGTTAATTATTTAAATAAACAAAATTTATCTAATGTAACTATTTTTACATATCTTAAAACTAAATTAATCTTCATTTTTGTTTTAATCTTCTAGATGACAATGAAGTTAACATTCTGAAAAGGAATTGCCATTGCCCACCCCCATTTTTCATAAAATAAAAGTGTCAGGACTAATTAAACATCACAATAAGTTAATCTAGAACTCACTTCTGTTATCTGTTTGTGTTGGGAAATGAACTGTTTATAATGCATTTGTGTATTTAGCCGATTCCTTACCTTACTCAATTACTCAATAACAATAAAATTTTTATATATGAAGAACTGTGAAGTAAAATTATTATAAAATAGAAAGTGTTGTTTTGTCAAGGAAAGAAGTTTTCATGTAATATATAATCTGGACATAAACTATATTAATATAATTAATAAATCCGGTTAGGACTTTACATTCCTTAACTCAATAAATTGCTGTGATTATACTAGATCATAGAAACTTTTTCAGATACATGAGAATCATATGTATTTATGAAAGAAAAATCAAAAGACTAAATACTTTTAATCTAAAATAAGGCAGGACTACATGATTTCACTCTGCTTTAAATGTAGTTGAAAATGAGATATCTGACTAATACATATAATTAAATGGAATTCAAAACATCAGTTGATCATTTCTTGTTCTCTACTCCTTGAAATTACAGAGATTTTTTTAAATTGGTTTTCCACTAAGTCTCTTCTTGTTGACTTCAACCTCGTAATGTATTTTCTGTCCACTGAATGTATGATTATGAGTTCTGCCTAATTGAACTGCAAATCTCTTCACAACTCCCTGCGATTAAATTTATTGTGAATCATAAACAAGGATTATTTATGATATACAATACTTTGCATATTTATTCACTGTTAAATGAGAAGGCTGTTATGAGTTGATTATTTGTAAAATAAACTCAATTATATAACTTTTCTGGAGAAACATTAATTAATTCTAAGTTAATAATCTCAAAAATAATTTAAAGAAGGCTATCAGGAAAAATAATAAAGAAGGACAACCAAAGTGTCCTTTGACACAGGATTGAATAAAAAAAAAGTTATAGTACATATATACTATAGAACACTACTACTCAGCCATGTGAAAAGATAAAATACTACCATGTAACACCGTGGATGGACCTTGAGAATATGCTAAAAAAATAAGTCGGGCAGAAAAAGCTAAGATCCATAAGTTTCACTCATATGTGGGATATAAAACTGAAACTCATAGACACAGACAGAGCACACTGTACAGTATGTTGGTTACCAGAAGGTAGGCGTAGTAAATGGTAAAGGGGGCCAAATATTTGGTGCCCGAATATGATTTGACTTTGGGTGGTGGACACACAATGCAATATACAGATCATGTATTATAGAAATATACATTTGAAACTTACATGACCTTATTAACCAATGTTACCCCAGATAATTTAATAAAATAAAACAACAGAGACAAATGAATAGAAAAAATATAAAAAATTTAATAGGTAAATTGAATAAAAATAATTACATATCTGAGGAAAAAAATAGCAGGAACCTCTCCATTAGCTGCAATGTTTCAGGTGAGATAAATATTTATATTATCTCTTTTATTGACTTTATTGGGGTGACACTGGTTAACAAAATTATACAGGTTTCAGGTGTAAAATTCTATAATATATCATCTGTACACTGTGTTGTGTGTTCACCACCCCAAATCAAGTCTCCATCCATCCGCATTTATCCCCATTATACCCTGCCCCAGTTTCTCCCAATCCCCCCTTACAATCACCACATTGTTGACCCTGTCCATGAGTTTTTTTTTTTCTCTTTTCTTTTTTTTTCTCAATCCAACCCCTACCACGCAGCCCCACAAAAGGGAAGTCAGTACTTTCTATGGAGTGTGGTTCTATTTTGCTTGTTAGTTTATTTTGTTCAATAGATTCTACATAGGAGTGAAGCCATATGGTACTGGTTTTCTTAGAATGACTTATCTCACTTATCATAATGCTCTCCAGGTCCATCCATGCTGTCACAAAAGGTAAAAATTCTTTTTTTTTTCAATTTTTAATTGTTCAAGTACAGTCGTCTCCATTTTCCTCTCACTACTCTCCCCAACCCACCCATTCCCACCTCTCACCCTCGATCCTATCTACCTTTGGCTTTGTCCATGTGTCCTTTACACATGTTCCTTGATGACCCTTCCCCACCCCATTATCCCCTCTCTCCACTGCTCTGGTTACTGTCAGTTTGTTCTTTATTTCAGTGTTTCTGATTATATTTTGCTTGCTCGTTTGTTTTGTTGATTGGGTTTCACTTATAGGTGAGATCATATGGTATTTGTCTTTCACTTCCTGGCTTATTTCACTTAGCATAATGCTCTCCAGTTCCAGCCATGCTGCCATGAAGGGTAGGAGCTCCTTCTTTCTTTCTGCTGCATAATATTCCATTGCGTGAATGTACCATAGTTTTTTTTTTTTTTTAATTCACTCATTTAGTGATGGGCACTTAGGTTGCTTCCAGCATTTGGCTATTGTAAATCATGCTGCTATGAACATCAAGGCGCATAGGTTCTTTTGGAATGGTGTTTCAGAATTCTTAGGCTATATTCCCAATGGCGGGATTGCTGGGTCAAAAGGCAGTTCCATTTCAGCTTCCTGAGGAAATTCCATACTGTTTTCCACATTGGCTGCACCAGTCTGCATTCCCACCAACAGTGTACTAGGGTTCCCTTTTTTTCATGATCTTGCCAGCACTTGTTGTTTGTTTACTTGTTTATGATGACATTCTGATGGTATGAAGTGGTATCTCACTCTGTTTCAATTTGCATCTCTCTGATGGCTAGTGATGCTGAACATCCTTTCATATATCTATGGGCCCTCTGTATGTCCCCCATGGAGAAGTGTCTGTTCAAGTCCTTTGACCATTTTTTAATTGGGTTTTTTGTCTTCCTGGAGTGGAGTTGTGTGAGTTCTTTATATATTTTGGAGATCAAACCCTTGTCCAAGATATCATTTACCAATGTATTTTCCCATATAGTTGCTTCTTTTTTCATTTTCCTGATGTTTTCTTTAGCTGTGCAGAAGCTTTTTATTTTGATGAGATCCTATTTGTTTATTCTCTCCTTTATGTCCCTTGCTGTAGCGGACATATTGGTAAAAATATTGCTACGTGGAATATCTGAGAATTTCCTGCATATGTTCTCCTCTAGGCCTTTTATGGTTTCATGACTTATAGTTAAGTCTTTTATCCATCTTGATTTATTTTTCTGTATGGTATAAGTTGGTAGTCGAGCTATCCCCAGTATCTCGAAAGTACATGCTGCTTTCCACAGTGACTTCACCAATATGCATCCTCACTAACAGTGCAGAAGTGTTCTCTTTTCTCCATATCCTCACTAACACTTGTTGTTTGTTGATTTATTGATGATAGCTATTCTGACAGGTGTGAGGTGGTATCTCATTATGGTTTTAATTTGCAGTTCTCTGATGATGAGTTATGTTCAGCATCTTTTCATAGGCCTGTTGGGCATTTGTATTTAGTTGTTTGTGTTTTTGGTTTTGAGTTTTTAAGTTCTTTATACATTTTGGGTATTAACCCCTTATTGGATATATCATTGACAAATGTGTTCTCCCATTCTGTAGGTTATTTTTATATTTTCTTGATCATTTCTTTTGCTGTGCAAAAGCTTTAGTTTGATATTGTCCCATTTGCTTATTTTTTCTTTTGTTTCCCTTGCCTCAGGAGATATATCAGAAAATACATTGCCGTGAAAACACAGGATTGTTATGGTATCAAGTCTATTATTTAAGTGTTTTTTATTTAACTATTTTAAAATGCTTTATAGGACTACACACATCTATCATCTATTTTATATTCACATAAATAATTTTAATGGAGATCAATTTTATCTGTTTTCATCTTTTCCCGATTTCTCAAGGAGCAGCAGCCATCTCTTCCTTGTTGAGCCTCAGATTTATTCAAAATGTATTTTACCTTTGTGTAGTATAATCTATGTATTTAGTTTTTATTATACCTGCATTTGTGATATTTCTACTGTATTTTAAAAAGCATTTATTTGCTTATTTCATTTCTTAGTAAAAATTAGATTTATCATCTGACAGTTTATTATTTTTATTTATTTCCTCACCTCAATTTATTTTCATTTCATTGATTATGTTATTTTCCTGAATCTAATTGCAGTTTCTTTACACTATATGTTTATATTACATTGCTACCCCTTTTTGTACTTGCCTGTGAATCACAAAAACATTATTTTGGCACTTTT
>PVJI01034268.1:0-10590 GCA_004026765.1 Micronycteris hirsuta | reverse complement strand
CAGAAACTACAGGGAAACTATAATGAACTCACTGCAAACTATGTCAACATGAAAAAGGAAATAGAAATGATCCACAAGGGTCAAGAGGAAATGAAGAATACAATATCTGAACTGAAGAATACAATAGAAGGAATCAAAAGCAGGCTCGAAGAAGCAGAGGACCAGATCAGCGAGCTGGAAGACAAGGTAGAAAAAAAAAACACCCAAAAGAGCAGAAACAGGAAAAGAGACTCAGAAAGAATGAAGAGGTTTTAAGGGAAATGCAGGACAACATGAAACGTAATAATATACGTATTATAGGGATACCAGAACGAGAAGAAGAAGAGCAAGGGATAGAAAACGTGTTTGAAAAAGTAATGATGGAAAATTTCCCTAATCTGATGAGAGAAAAAGTCACACAAATCCAGGGAATACAGAGAGTCCCAATCAAAAGAAACCCAAACAGGCCCACTTCAAGACACATCATCATTAAAATGGCAAAATTCCAAGACAAAGAGAGAATCTTAAAGGCAGCGAGACAGAAGCAAGAAGTAACATACAAGGGAGCTCCGATAAGGTTAGCAGCTGACTTCTCAATGGAAACGCTCCAAGCCAGAAGAGAATGGCAAGAAATATTCCAAGTAATGAGAACCAGAAGCCTGCAACGAAGGCTACTGTACCCAGAAAGGCTCTCAATCAAGATAGATGGCCAAATTAGGAGCTTCCCAGACAAAAGAAGTCTAAAAGAATACACCTCCACCAAACCAGCTCTGCAAGAGATGCTAAAGGGACTGCTTTAAGGAAAGAAAGGAAAAGAGAGAGAGAGAGAAATACAGGTACAAAAAAAATGGCAATGAATAAGTACCTATCAATAATAACCTTAAATGTAAATGGATTAAATGCTCCAATCAAAAGACATAGAATAGCTGAATGGATAAGAAAACATGACCCACACATATGCTGCTTACAGGAGACCCGCCTCAGGACAAAGGACCTACACAGATTGAATGTGAAGGGCTGGAAACAAGTTTTCCAAGCAAACGGACAGGAAAAAAGAGCCAGGGTAGCAATACTCATATCAGACAAAATAGACTTCCAAAAAAGGGCCATAAAGAGAGACCCAGAAGGACATTTCATAATACTCAAGGGAAGAATCCACCAGGAAGACATAAAAATTGTAAATATATATTCACCCAACATAGGAGCACCCAAATACATAAAGAAAATTTTGGAGGACTTCAAGAAAGATATTGATAGCAACACAATTATAGTAGGGGTCTTCAACACCCCACTGTCAAAAATGGACAGATCTTCCAAGCAAAATATCAACAAAGATATTGTGCATTGAAAAATACCCTAGAAGAAATGGACTTAACTGATATATATAGAGCCTTTCACCCCAAAAAAGCTAAATACACATTCTTTTCAAATGCACATGGAACATTTTCAAAGATAAACCATATGATAGGACACAAAGAAAGCCTTAACAAATTTAAGAAGATTGAAATCATATCAAGTATTTTCTCCAATCACAAGGGTCTGAAATTCGAAACCAAGCCCAAGGACAAAATGCCAAAACACTCAAAATCATGGAGATTGAATAGCATGCTATTAAACAATGGATGGGTCAAGGACGAGATTAGGGAAGAAATCAAAAAGTTTCTTGGAACAAATAAAAATGAACTTACAACAACCCAAAACTTATGGGACACAGCGAAGGCAGTCCTGAGAGGGAAGTTCATAGCGATACAGGCCTAAAAAAGATAGAAACATTTCAAGCAAACAACCTAACTCTACGCCTACAAGAACTTGAGGAACAACAGCAAAGACAACCCAGAGCAAGTAGAAGGAAGGAAATAACCAAGATCAGAGCAGAATTAAATGACATAGAGACTAAAAGCACAATTCTAAGGATCAGTGAATCCAGGAGCTGGTTCTTTGAAAAGATAAACAAAAATCGACAAGCCTTTAAGCAGGCTCATCAAGAAGAAAAGAGAGAGGATCCAAATAAACTCAATCAGAAATGAAAGAGGAGATATAAATGAAAGAGGAGATATTACAACTGATGCCACAGAAATACAAAGGATTGTAAGACACTACTATGAAGAACTGTATGCCAAGAAATATGAAAATCTAGGTGAAATGGATAAATTTCTAGAAAAATATAATCTTCCAAAACTCAATAAAGAAGAAGCAGAAAGCCTGAACCGACCAATAACAGCGAATGAAATTGAAGCAGTAATCAAAAAACTCCTGACACACAAACGCCCCAGACTAGATGGTTTCACAGGAGAATTTTACAAAGCATTTAAGGAGGAACTAACACCTATCCTTCACAGACTATTCTAAAAAATCCAAAAGGAGAGAAGACTCCCAAACTCTTTTCATGAAGCCAGCATCATCCTAATCCCAAAACCAGATAAAGACACAACAAAGAAAGAAAACTTCAAGCCAATATCACTGATGAACATTGACACTAAAATCCTCAACAAAATATTGACAAACTGCATCCAGCAATACATTAAAAAGATCATACACTATGACCAAGGATGATTCATCCCAGGGATGCAAGGATGGTACAATATTCACAAAACAATAAATGTAATACATCACATAAACAAAAGCAAAGACAAAAATCACATGATCATATCAATAGATGCAGAAAAAGCATTTGATAAGGTACAGCATCCATTTATGATAAAGACACTTAGAAAAGTAGGAATAGGGGAACATTCCTCAACATAATAAAGGCCATATATGAGAAACCTACAGCCAACATTATACTCAATGGACAAAAACTAAAATCTTTCCCACTAAGATCAGGAACAAGACAAGGTTGCCCACTATCACCACTTCTACTCAACATAGTACTGGAAGTTTTAGCTACAGCAATCAGACAAGAAAAGGAAATAAAACGCATCCAAATTGGAAAGGAGGAAACAAAACTGTCGTTGCTTGCAGATGACATGATAGTGTACTTAGAAAATCCAATAGACTCCACCAAAAAACTACTCAACCTAATAATTGAATTTGGGAAAGCAGCAGGATACAAAGTCAATATCCAGAAATCAAAGGCATTTTTGTATACCAGCAGTGAAACAACAGAAACAGAAATCAGAAAAAAAATCCCATTTGATATAGCAACAAAAAAAATAAAATACCCTGAATAAACCTCACCAAGGGGGTAAAAGAACTGTACTCAGAAAACTACACAACACTGAAGAGAGAAATCATGGAAGACACAAACAAATGGAAACATAGACCATGCTGATGGATCGGAAGAATCAACATCGTCAAAATGTCCATACTACCCAAAGCAATGTATAGATTCAGTGCAATCCCTATTAAAGTACCAATGGTATATTTCACAGATATAGAACAAACACTTCAAAAATTTATATGGAACCATGAACAACCCCGAATATCAGCTGCAATTTTGAGAAAGAAGAGCAAAGCAGGAGTGATCACAATTCCTGATATCAAACTATATTACAAGGCCACTGTAATCAAAACAGTTCAGTACTGGCATAAAAACAGACAGATAGACCAATGAACAGAATAGAGAGCCCAGAAATAAACCCAAGTCTCTATGGGCAATTAATCTTTGACCAAGTGGTCAAAAGCATAAAATGGACTATAAATAGCCTCTTCAACAAATGGTGTTGGGAGATCTGCATGGCTACATGCAAAAAATGAAACTTGAGCACCAACTTACACCATTCGCAAAAATAAATTCAAGGTGGATAAAAAACATAAATATAAATAGTGACACCATAAAAGTCCTAGAGGAAAACATCGGAAGGAAAATCTCAGACATTCCACACAGCAACATCTTCAATGATATATCCCCTAGAGCAAGGGACATAAAGGAATTAATAAACAAATGGGACCTTACCAAATAAAGAGCTTCTGTGGGACTAAAGAAAACAGTATTAAAATAAAAAGAGAACCAACAGAATGGGAAAACATATTTGCCAATGATACTCGGACAAGGGTTTGATCTCCAAAATATATAAGGAACTCATAGGACTCCACTCCAGGAAGACAAAAAACTCAACTAAAAAATGGGCAAAAGAAGGCGGTGAGGGACAAATACCATATGATCTCACCTTTAACTGAAACATAATCAACAAAAGCAGAAAGCAAGCAAAACATATCCAGAGACATTGAAATTAAGAACAGTCTGACAGTGGCCAGGGGGGAGGGGGGAGGGGACAATGGGGAGAAGGGTTTTCAGGAGCCACGATGGACACATGGACAGAGCCAATGGGGAGGAGGGAGGCAGGGGAGGGAGGTGGGGTTAGAGGGTGTGGAGGGAGGGGAGGGGAAATGATACAAATAACTGTAATTGAACAACAATAAAGTAATTTTAAAAAAATGGGCAAAAAATATGAACAGACACTTCTCGAAAGAGGACATACAGAGGGCCCAGAGTCATATGAAAACATGTTATACATCACTTGCCATCAGAGAGATGCAAATTAAAACCACAATGAGATACCACCTCACACCAGTCAGAATGGCCATCATCAACAAAGCAACAGATACCTGTTGGAGGGGATGTGGAGAAAAGGGAACCCTACTGCACAGTTGGTGGGAATGCAGACTGGTGCAGCCGCTGTGGAAAACAGTATGGAACTTCCTCAGAAAACTAAAAATGGAACTGCCTTTCGACCCAGCAATTCCACTACTGGGATTATACCCTAAGAGCCCTGAAACATGAATTCAAAAGAACCTATGCATTCCAGTGTTCATAGCAGTACAATTCTCAATAGCCGAGTGCTGGTAACAACCTAAGTGTCCATCTACAAATGAGTGGATCAAGAAACTATGGTACATTTACACAATGGAATTCTATGCAGCAGAGAGGAAGAAGGAGCTTATACCCTTTGCAACTGCATGGATAGAACTGGATAGAATCATGCTAAGTGAAGTAAGCCAGGCGGTGAGGGACAAATACCATATGATCTCACCTTTCACTGGAACATAATCAACAAAAGAAAAAAGCAAGAAAAACATAACCAGAGACATTGAAATTAGAACAATCTAACAATAGCCAGAGGGAGGGGGGAAGGGACAATGGGGAAAGGGGTTTTCAGGAACCACTATAGAGGACACAGGGACAGAACCAAGGGGGAGGAGGGAGGCAGGGAAGGGAGGTGGGGCTGGAGGGGGAGAGAAGGGGAGAGGATGCAGACAAGTGTAATTGAAAAACAATAAAGTAATTATTTTTTAAAAAAGGAGAATTATTTGGTCCCTGGCTGGTGTAGCTCTGTGGATTAAGCATGGGCCTGCAAACCAGAGGGTCACTGGTTTGATTCCTAGTCAGGGCACATGCCTGCATGGCACGCTAGGTCCCCAGTAGGGGGCAGACGAGAGGCAACTACACAGTAATGTTACTCTCCCTCTCTTTCTCCTTCCCTTCCCCTCTCTCTAAAAATAAATAAATATAATGTAAAAATATAAAATAAAATAAATTTAAAAAAGAATAGTTATTTGGGAATCATTGATTCAGACAGAAGCTCAAATAGTGTACCAATTAGGAGACAAAGGTAATGAGTATTTATGAGAAAGGGAAGGGGAACAATTGCATCAATATAAGTAAAGTATTTCTTTTCCTTTTTTAAACTTTATTTCTATTGTCAACACTATTACAGAGGTCCCTGTCTTCTCCCCTATAGAAAACATACCACAATGATCCTTATTCTAAAGAATATTTTTCATTCTGATTCCAGTAGTCATCAGTACAGTACTCATAATTGCTTTCTTGTTGTTTTTGGAAACAGTTCTTTGGGGTACAGAGTTGCTTTAGTCCCAGTCCAAAGGTTATTTTTCACTTTTAATATTCCAAAGATTTCAGACATAAGACATGCAAGGCAGTTCTTCTGGCATGGCAGCTCTGGGTTTATTTTAAAAGTGTCCCCATTTATTTGTTGTTGTTGTTTTTTTTTTAAGTACCAATGATATTTCAATTTATGGGTGACAATATGAATAGGCCAATTCTACTGAAAAAAATAATTGATTACTTACATCGTACATCTGGAGAGAAGCAGACATTCTACTCCACACAGGGCCATAGGGGAAGCACCCAGTTCTTCTCAGGAGCAGAAACAGGAGTGAAGGGAAAGTCTATAACAGAGCCTTTATTGGGTTTTCTGCAGGAAAGGCAAATTAGGGCAGAGTAAACAGTTTACATTGTCTCATTTGAATAATTCCCACACACTCTGAACTACAGGGGTGGTCTCTAGTTATCTAGTACCTGGTCCTGGCTCTGGGAAGATTTAGAGAAGGGGAAATATTTGGCTTAATATGAGAGTTAGATAAAGAAGGTTGTTGGAGGTACGGACAGGGGATAGGCCGGACTCCATATGAAAGAAATACTTCCTGCTAAGACTTTTGTTATGTCTAAGAATTGGCTAGCATGGGTTGGGGCAGTCTCTCCAGTTCCAGGAAGATTTTATAATATCAAAACATAATAAGAAAAAAAACCATCATAAGATATAAAACATTTTTTAAAACATGGTTGATAAATTCCATGTTAAATTTAAGAGGCTTACAGGTTTACTAAAATAAAAAAAATTGATATACAAATAGTCACCAAGTATTGAGAAAGGCAAAAACTACAAATCTATTCTTCCTAAACCTTCCCAGGATTTCTGAACTGTGAGTTCGCATGACTACTGAATTAACAGTTTGCTGCTAATGTAAGTGTGGTCATCTTCCCAATCACCTTTATGCAATCAAAATGATCCACTGTGTTTTCAATGTAATGCTATTGTGAGTACTCACTAATACTGCTGTTGAGGCATAGGCTTGCAGCCAGCTTCTCCTCATCAAAATGCATGTTCCTGAAGGTGCAAGACTCTGCAGGACTTAAAAAGACATGGATAATTTTGAACTGTGTAGACTGCTAAAAATAGGTTTCCAGGAAAAGCCCTAATCTCAAAAAGAAAAATCAAAAGTAGTGATCAATGGCTTTTGAATGTGACCTGGCCTCTGATCACATACATATACATATTTTTCTGTAACAGAAATGGAAAATCAGCAAGCTCATCTGACAGGTTTTTCCTTAGATTTTACGTAGTTTTTAAAAACTATTTCTTCTCCTTTCACACCCAGGGATGTGAAAATAAAAAGTGCTCTTTCTATTTTTTCCCTCCTGTGTCTTCTAATGCTCCTAGCCTTTCAGAGCCAAGAGAATTTTCCTTCTTAATTGGAAGTTCTTGCATTCATTTATTCATTCATTCAATAAGTTATTCACTTACTCAGCATTCCTTTATTTGGTAGAAACTAGAGCTCAGGCACCATATTTTAACTTAAAATATTCTCAATTTTCTCATTATGAACATTTCCAGATTATTTTGACAACAATTTAAAAATGTGCTTGGAAGAATATAATAATAGTTTAGGATGTAAGTTTTGAGTCTAGTCTCGACTACCTACTTGCTATATGACCTGGCTGATGAGTTATCCTCTCTGGGTTTCAGTTTCATTATCTATCGAATGGAGAGGATAATCATATAGACATAAACATGGGTTTGTCGTGAGAAATATATGAGAGAGCAGAATGTGTGAAGCTCCCAGAACTCTCCCTACAGGTCTGGAAATCTTGCCACATTTTGTTCTGGATTTGTAGCATTGGCCACTCATCTCCAACTCTAGAGTTTTTCTTTCCCAATGGAGTTTGCAAGGCACCTTAAAGAATACTATGCACATGCTCCCCTCACACCCATGGATAACAGAGTAACTTTACAATGCTATAATGCCTACACGATAACTCCTAGAAAACTATATATGTACCTCTGGTTCTGACTGGGCCCAGTTTACAGTCGGGGTTTCTAACCATGCAGAGCACCCAGACTTTACTCACTCCATTGCAGGTTTGTTAACGTCAACGTGTTTCAGATAGCAGCGTAATCATCTTGTCCAAACATGCTGGGCACTCTCCTGCTTGTGCTCAGGCTACTACTTTTCTCAGCACACCATTGTCCATCTTCTCGGTTGGTGAAAGTTCTACTGCATTTATCAGGGCCTGATTCAGACATGACCCTTCCATGAAGACAGCTCTGATTGCCCTACTCTTACCAGGAGGCCAAATGGACAAATTTCAATGTCTCCATAAAAGGATTTGGCATTTTTATATCGCAAATATCAAGAAGATGCTAAGTGGAGTTGTAACAATTGACAAGAATACCTTTAGAATAAAGATTATTATAAAGATAATGATCTTGTGAGATTATTTCCTTAAAAAACAAATGGAAAAACTACCATATAATCCAGCAATTTGACTTTGGGATATTTATCTGGAGAAAAGAAAACTGCTAACTTAAATAGATATCTATGTCTCTGTGGTCATAGTAACATTATGTATAACAGCCAAAATATGGAGACGACATAAATGTCTATCAATAGATAAATGAGTTAAAAGAGCTCATATGTGTATAGGTAAATACACATATATAATGGGATATTGTCCAGTCATTAAAAGAATGAAATCTTGTCATTTGCAACAACACGGATGGATCTCGAGGGCATTATGCTAAATAAATCAGACAGAGGAAGAAAAGTACTGTACAATCTCTCCCATATATGGAATCTAAAAAAAAAAAAACCCTTAAAACCTAAACAAATTCATAGATACCAAGAATAGATTGGTGGTTGCCAGACATAGGGTGGGAGAAATGAATGAACTATTTTGTTTTGTTTTTTGGTTTAAATAAATTATAATTTTTCCTTAAAAATTATAAAAGTACACTGGAAGAGCAATAAAAACTAATTAATGAATTACGGTGAGGGGTGAATGATGCAATATCACCTTTCCAGACCAGAAAGTTGTGATTTTTCCTAAAGGCCATGCTTGGACAAAGGTGTCTGCAGACACCATTAAAATAAGAGAAAAAGTAAACCTCAGACCCCTTAACATCAGGAAACCAGCAATCCTCCTGACAGTACTCAACTCCTCCCTTCTACAATAATCCCTAAAGGAAAGCCTTCTGAAGTCTTTTGTAAACTTTTTAGAAAGAAAAATAAGAGATTATCATGGCTAAACTTTTAGATCATCAGAATAAGTTGACCAATATATAGCCTTTGAATCAAATACCATATTCTCGTTTGGAAGGACTTCTGATACTTTTAATATTTTTAACTTCTCAATTAATCTATCCTATATTATTTGAGCCTTATTTCCTGAAAGGGGACCTTAGTTGCACTTTTAACATCTATTCTAATTACATTTTCTTTGACTATGTAATGTGTCTATGTAATGCTGTATTTTGGAGAATATTAATTTCTGCTATAGAAGACAAAAATGGGATGAATAAAACTCATGAGATAGGTTAAGCATAACTAGTAAATATTTAGTATTTCTCAGTAACCTATGAGAAATACTGAACAGTGAAGTAAGTAGAGCATTTGTATGTGAACATAGATTGGAAGGGATGGAAAGATTAAAATATTCAAGAGGTCTTAAGTCAGCCCCTAGTCACTACTCCCTCATGTGTCCTCTGCCAAAAACACAAGGAGAGCCCGTTGCTGTCCATTAGACCACTGGCAAGCCACAACTGTGTCCATGAGTACTTGTAGCTGTGTCTCTCTGCTAAAGCAAATATGTGTCATTGGCCTTGAGTCCCTGTTTGGAAGCCCTTTACTGGAACCCCAGCTGCAGTCGATGACTACACTCCCATTAGGGAAAGCTGGTGAGGTGAAGGGACAGACAGGACACATGAGTATGTGTGCACAAGACTGAGGGCATATAACCTTCCACCCTGCAGGCATCCTCTCCTCAGTGGGTTATAGTATTCCTTTCTTCTCTTCCCTTGCTTCTCACTGCATTTCAAGTATATCAAATGAACTTTTGCCTCAAGCATTTTAATATTTACATACAGGCTTTCTGTTCATGACCAGTGGGCAAGCTCACTGAGTAATGTACTTGGAGATGACCAGGGCATTAGGGTGGTCCCTGTGCGGTCTAACGATACTGACTGTTCTGTCCATTGTGAAATTCCCTACACTCACTCTCTCTGTGATAATTGAGCCCCACCTCACCCCACTCCTCCTGTCATTTGTTGTGGAAGAGCTACTTCTCTGCACCTGCTCACTATTTAGCAAACCCTTCTTTAAAGATGTCCTGAGGTAACCCAGGTGTGCTCTAGTCTACTCTAGGACAAAGGCATTGGTTCTTTCTGGTACCAGCAAAATCTCAAGTGTGGGACTTCCTAAGATGGCAGCATAGGTGAATGCACCGTACCGCCTCGCACAGCCAAACAAGGGAAAAAAACAGAAATCTACACATCCAAAAACAGCCAGATCTGACAGAAAATCATATTGAGAGGAAGTCCGACAACCAAGGAATTAAAGAAGATACATTCATCTAGTTTGGTGAGCCAGAAGGTGCAGAGCGAAGGGAGAGCGCTCGGCGACTCCACCGCGAGCAGGTGAGCAGACAGCAGGTCCGCGGTTGGAGGGGCGGTCCCGCGGGGCTGAAGCACACCCACACGGGGACCGACTGAAGCTCAGTCTGCGCCCGGCTCATCCGGACCCAGCGGGGCCGAGAGACCGGTGGACTCAGCAGGTCTGCATTCGTGTGCAGAGAGAACCTGGGGGAAGGCGGGG
>PVJI01034267.1:0-10587 GCA_004026765.1 Micronycteris hirsuta | reverse complement strand
TTTTATTTATTTATTTTAGAGAGAGGGGAAGGGAGGGAGACAGAGAGAGAGAGAGAAACAGCAATGTATGGTTGCCTCTCACATGGTCCTCACTGGGGACCCGGCCCGCAACCCAGGCATGTGCCCTGACGGGGAATCGAACCGGGACCCTCTGGTTCCCAGCCCGCGCTCAATCCACTGAGCTACACCAGCCAGGGCTGAAAATTTTAAAATATTTTAACCCATGGATCAAATAACTTACACTGGAAATCCAAAAATACTTTAAATTGAATAATAAAAAATGACATCTCGCCCTGGCCACATGGCTAAGTTGTTTGAAGTGTCCTCCCACACACCTAAACAATGAGGGTTCAATTCCTGGTCAGAGCACATACCTAGGTTGTGGGTTTGATCCCCAGCTGGGGTACAAAAAGGAGCCAACTAATCGATGTTTCTCTCTCACATTGCTATTTCTCACTCTTCTTTCCTTTCTCTCTAAAATCCATAAGTGTGTCCTTGGGTGAGGATTAAACAAAAATAACATCTCAAAAACTTTGGCACACAGTTTAATAGAAATTTATAGACTTATTTGCACATTTTAGAAAAACAAAGGATGGAAATCTGTCAACTCTTTCAAGACATTAGAAAATTAACAGCAATTTAAAACCAAGGAAATTGTAAGAGCAGAAATTAATGATATAGAAAAGAGATATAGGAGAGTATCTATGAAGCCAGAAGTTTCTTCTTCTAAAAGACTAATAAAATTGGCAGACCTTTGGTGAAACTAAAAAATAAAAAGAAGGAACAAATAACTAATATAAAAAATGAAAAAGGTGCCATTACTACAGAGACTTGCAGACATTAAAAAAGTATTTACAAACAATTTTATATCAGTATTTTTGAACTTTAAGATTAAATGGGCCCAACTCCAGGAAATGTAACTTATCAAAACTGATCTAAGGAGGAGGGTAGATACTGTAAAAGAAAAACATAATTTTGAGACAAATGGAAATTTGAACATGTGATGTTTAACTGTATTAAAAATTATTAGTTTTAAGTGTGAGAATGGTATTGTAGTTATGTTTTTTAAAAAGTCCAATTAAACCCTGGCCTGGTAGCTCAATTGGGTAGAACGTTGTCCCCACATGTCAAGGTTGCAGGTTTGATCCCTGGTCAGGGCACATACAAGAATTAACCAATGCCCTGCGTAGTGTGCCTCAGTGGATTGAGTGCCAGCCTGCAAACCAAAGGGTCATTGGTTAGGTCCCCAGTTGGGGCACACACCTGGGTTTCAGGCCAGGTTCCCAGTAGGGAGCGCATGAGAAGCAACTACATATTGATGTTTCTCTCCCTCTTTTCCCTCCTCCCTTCTCTAAAAATAAATAAAATCTTTTAAAAAAAATGAATCAACCAATGAACATATGAGGAACAACAAATCGAAGTTTCTCTCCTTTCCTCTTTCTCTAAAATCAATTTGAAAAAGTCTGATTAAAACATTTAAACGTAGAAGCCAAAGAACTTATGTGTATGACCCATGGACAAGAAATAAAGGGGGGGAAAGTAGGGGGGGCGGTATGCAGGGTGGAGGGGAATAAAGGGGGGCATAATGGGACAACTGTAATAGCTTAATCAATAAAACATATTAAAAAAATAAAATGCTGATGAAGCCAGGAAAAATAAATAAATAAAACATTTATAGGTGAAATGATAAAAATGAGTTTTGTTTCAAAATAATAATTGATGCTACAATTCCACTTCTGGGTATTTAAGCAACTTGAAAAGACATATGCATCTCTATGTTCGTTGCAGCATTCTCTTCAATAGCCAAGATAAGTGTTTGTGGAAATTATGAATGGATAAAGATGTGGGGTACATATATGATGGAATTTTATTACTGAGTCATAAAAAATACTGAAATCTTTTCATTTGAAACAACATGCATGGTCCTAGAGGACATTATGCTAAGTAAATCAGACAGAGAGGACAAATATGGTATGATTTTACTTACACATGGAATCTAAAACCAAAACAAAACAAATGAACAAATAGAATAAAACAAACAGGCTCAAAGATACAGAGAGCAAACTGGTGGTTACCAGAGGAAAGCGGGGGGGTGGAGAGGTAGAGAGTGGGCGTAGAGGAAGCCCAGGTGAAGGAGATTAAGTACCAATTTCCAGTTAAAAAATAAATAAAACAGATTATAACGAACAGCATAGAGAATAGCCAATAGTTCTGTAACAACTTTGTATGGAGACAGGAGGTAACGAGACCTGCGGGGTAATCACACTGTAATGTACATAAATATCTAATCATTATATGAAACTAATACAATATCGTAAGCCAATTATATTTCATTTGAAAATATTTGATGTTACAGAACCGGTGTCCATATCTGTACAACACAGCATAATAATTTTGTTAATACTTAGGCTTTAAAACTCACAAGCATGACTACTGACCCCTCCTCGCCGTTGGACAGGAAGCTCTCTCCACAATCCCATGAGTTGCTCAGCTCAGTCTGGTAGTGCTCCGACCCTTCTTCCTCTTGCCTCAGGTCTTTCCCGCCCATTACCCTGACAACCAATCATCGAGCTCGGCTTTGGACCTGAGACCAATCAGCGATCTCTGCTACATCCCCTTCGCCCACGTCCTAGTCTTCCAGGCAGCGCCATGTTTCAAGGACAGCGGGGTTGGTTCTGCCGCAGCGTCAGCGGGGACCTGAGGCAATTCTGGGGTACGAAGTTGGGTGGAAGGGGTGGGTGAGGTAGTGAGGGTAGCACCCCTCCCCACTCTTGTGCTTTGGCCCCAAGGCTCTTGCTAGCTTTCGCTTTGCTCTTGCCTCCACAGTGGCCGAAGGGGGGACGATCAGTGACGTGAGGGCCGCTGACTTCTTGTTCAGCTGTGATGCTTCCCACCCAGACACGCTGAGGTACCTGAAGGCCACCTGGCAGTGCCTCTTGCATCATGAAGAGTCAGGAGCTGGAGGTGGAAATCGAAGTCCACTGAAAATAAGGATGGTCAGAATAGACTGGAAACGAGCAAGTTTGCAGTCTTAGATGTGGGGATTAAAATGGATAACTCTCCTCTCCTTTCTGCCACACTGGCATGGCCTCCTACCTGGTCCCCGAGGCAGTTCTCGAGTTCCAATCTTTTCAGCTGTCAGCCCCCCATCTGGAAGATCCTCCTGTTCAATACATTTAAACCAAAGTCCTGATTGCCTCTCAGACCGGCACCAGGTCCTGTGTTTTCAAGCTTAAAACCTTCGTAGTTTTTTTTGAATAAAAACCCCTACCTCCATTCATCAGTCAGTGACCAAACACCATGGATTGTACCCCTGTAAATGTTCGTAGCACTCGCTGGCATTACCTTAGTACACAGCCTAATTACCTCTTCCCGGACTATTGCGGTATTTTACTGAGAGGTGGCTCAGCCTTCCATCTGTCCGTCTGTGGTCCTCCTTCATATGGCTGTCTGATTATGCGCACGAAGCAGAAGCCCAATCACTGTCCTGGCTGTCCTGCTTCCCCACCCCCTACCCCCAGGCTCCTCGTTACCTACAGATAATTCTCCCTACTTCCATTCATTCATTTTTGAAAGGTTGAACATATTGTTGTTTATTTCGTAACCTAAAATATTTCCTTTCTTTCTCCTAGAGTACATCAGAGCCTCGATTACACAGACAATAACGCTACAGTTTTTCATGCCTACTATCTCTCTGCAGTAGCTAACGCTGAAGTTAAAAATTCAGTGGTTTTAGGTCATTTCCTTCTTCCTCCTGCATGCCTGCAAGAAGGTTAGCAAAGATCATTCACCCAATCCCTGTTAGCCAAATCCAGCGAAGTCACCCAACTGTCCTGATCTAAGTGAAAAGCATGGCCTTTGGATCATATTGCCTTGGGTTATATTCGAGTTTTATTTGTTTATCCTTCATTCATGCATTCACTCACTGAAATCCTACTGTGTGCCAGGTTTCAACCCAGATGCTGGGGATTCCATGGTGAATAACATACATGTAGACCTTGTCCTCATAGTGTTCCCTGGTTGGGAGCCAACACTTCCTACTTCTGTGACCCGTAGCAACTTCTTTCTAGTTGTTTTGAGGATAAAATGAGATAATCTAAGTAGTCTGATATATGAGCATTCAATAAGATGTTCTTTGCTAGTTTTGAATCTTTTCATTATATTTCTGAACATTTTTTCTGTTTTCTGATATATAAAGATTTATGATGATCATAAATCCACATATTACTATTGTTCTTTATACTTTTGAAAGTAGTTTCACATTAATTATTTTAGCAATGCTGTGAACTAAAGGGCAAGAAAATAAATTGCTTTTGAAATTTGTTCTTTTAGTTTTCCCTGATTAGAACACACTTTCTTATCCTGTTCTGTTCAAATCCTACGTACCTTGTGTGGGCTAACTCTAAATATCCCATTTTTGTAGATCTTGCATTATTACTCAATTCTTGATGTGTATGTGTCCATCCATAGCAAGACAGATGGAAGCTAGTACAAATTCCCTGTGAGCAAAGTGTTTTAAAAAAAAAAAAACTTAAAAAATTTCTGTAGAAGAGTTTCAGAAACCCCAAAGGTTGGGTTCCTTTCACAGATAATGTCCTGACAGGACCTAGTCATAACAATAAATTTCTCTGAGTGGTTATATAAGTAAATAAATTAATGACTCCTGTCTTTGGGTTTAGCATCTTACATTAAAATGTATTTAAATTTTTAAAAACTGTCAGAAGTGAAAACATGCTCTTTTTAAAAAATGAAAACTATACATTATTATCCACCTAGACCAGTATTGTCTAGTAGAAGTATGAAGATGCAAATGTGAGCTACATATTAAATTTTCTGGTAGCCGTATTAAAAAGAATAAAAAGTAAAATTAACTTTAAGAATATATTTTATTTTACCTAACACATCTAAAATATTTTGATACAAAACAAATATAAAAATTATTGATATTTTACATTCTTTTGTTTTGTTTTATACTAAGTCTTTGAAATTCACTATTTATTTTATGCTTACAGCACATCTTGGTTTGAATTAGTGGCACATGTCAATAAGGTACTCACATGTAGCTAGTCTAGTGGCTACTACTAACTGGGGTGTCCAAACTTTTGGCATCTCTGGGCCACACTGGAAGAAGAAGAATTGTCTTGGGCCACACATTAAATATACAAGCACTAATGAAAACTGATGAGCAAAAGAAAGGTTTTAAGTAAGTTTATGATTTTGTGTTGGGCCACATTCATAGCCATGCTGGCCCACATGTGATTCGCAGGCCACAGGTTGGATACCCCTAAAGGAATGTTACCTTTTTGTGCTCGAATGGACTACTGTGAAAACTTTTGAGATCTTTGAGTTAGGATGATTACATAGTCCTTTGACATACTGAGCACTATAGAATTTCTGCATGACCATGCCCAGTAGACATGTTTTTTCTACTCTTCTTTTAGCAGAGTAAATTATTGAGTTCTTGAGGACCTCTATTCTACAAATTCAGGAATTTTATAGCTCTTATTTTGATTGGACAACTGCCTTCTTTATTAATGTTTGGCCTAAAGGCACTGATATGTAATGAAGATGTATTACATTCCAGCAGGAAAAGGTTACAACAGTGATTCTCACAGTGCATTGGAATCATCTGGAAAATTTGTTAGAAATGCAAATTCCTAAGCTCATTCAATAGGAATCTACATTTTAAACAAGTATCTTAGGTGATTTTGATACAAGTGGAATAATGCTGGCCTCGAAATTTCAAACTCCTAGTAAAATTTAGAAAATTTTACATTTACTTTTTAAAAAATAGTATTGGATTTGTTATCCATTCCACAGAAATAAGAAGAAAAATTGGTGGCTTTATTTGGGAACAAGACCAACATTTTCTGACAGAAGAGGTAAGACTAAAATAAGATACTCAATAAGAATCTATAGTTTCAAAAATTTTTTAAAGCGATGTAATTTCAGGAATGTTTACCTGTGACATGTTAGCACCAATGATCCAGATTAAGGAATTTAAAGGTCATGCCTTTGTTGTACAATATCTGATTTGACATTGTTTTTATACTAGTACTTTAGTAATATTGAAATATTTTGTATGAATAAAATTATTCACATAACTTGAAAATTTGCTTCTGTCAGTAATGTTAAAGGAGTAGTAGTTGCACAGTATATATTAGTTCTTTACTGCCAGTGTAGATTCTGAATGATTAATTACTATGTTGAGCCATTTGTTAAATGTTTTGAATAACACCCCTCAGTAAATGTGTATAATACTAAAATTGACTTTCATGGATTTTGCAATCCTACCTCAAATTTGCCTGTGCTTTTTGACTTCCAAGTATGCAGTATCCAAATTTGGGATACTTTGAACATCAAACATAACAATGACAGTAATGGATTATAAAACATCTGTGATTCTATAGTGATACTTCAAAGCCTAAAGAAAAAAAAGAGGAAGAACAGAGGGAAGGAAAAGAGAAAGGAAGGAAGGAAAGAGTAATGAAAGAAAGGAAGAGGTGGGGTAAGAGAAATTTTCCTTACAGAATAGCAGCTAGTAAATACACAAAGAATGATGGAATAGAAAAATCTCCATTTTACCACTCCCAACAAAATAATTGATTTAGGCAAGTATCATTAATGGATCTTAAAACTATGATCTCGCCTGGCTGGTGTAGCTCAGTGGATTGAGCGCGGGCTGGGAACCAAGCGGTCCCGGTTTGATTCCCAGTTGGGGCACATGCCTGGGTTGCGGGCCGGGTCCCTGGTGAGGGCCATGTGAGAGGCAACCACACATTGCTGTTTCTCTCCCTCTCTTTCTCCCTCCCTTCCCCTCTGTCTATAAATAAATAAATAAATAAAATCTTTAAAAAAAAAACAAAAAAAATTATGATCTCAAATGGTCACCCCACAGATTACTTATTATAAAGATAAGCAATGTACCTTTAGACTGGAGAGATCTATCAGACCCCACCTTAACCTACTAATCAAATTTCGCATCACAAATACTGAAACAACTTTTCATTACGTTCAGCTTGATGTAATATAATGAAAAGTTCAGAATATTATTTATGTAATGTTCTTGTTCAAAATGCTTAACCTGAATGTAATTATGAATAAACACTCAGACACTTCTAGAATATTGGAAATATCACAAAATAACTAGCTGGCTTAGGCTCTTTAAAACAATGTCATTTTTTAAAAAGACAGTCTTAGATTTAGAGACATAACTAAATGTGATGTATAAACCTTGATTGGATTCTGGATGTTTTTTAAAGGATTAAAAAGCCCTGGCTGATATGACTCAGTTGGTTTGAGCATCATCCCATAATTGAAAAGTTGAGGGTTTGATTCCTGGTCAGGGCACATACCTAGGTTGCTGGTTTGATCCCTGGCCTGGGAATGTATGATATTGGGTCCAGACCATGTGGGAGGCAACCAATTGATGTTTTTCTCTCACATTGACGTTTCTCTCTCTCCCTTCCTCTTTCTTGAGAAGGAATGAAAAAATGTCCTCGGGTGAGGATAAAAGAAAAAAAGACATTTTGAGAACAATTAGGAAATTTTAAATATGGACTGTATACAAGGTGATATTGACTTAATATTAATTTTCTTTTTTAAAATTACTTTATTATTGTTTAATTAAAGTTGTCTGCATTTTCTCCCCTCCACTCCTCCCCACCCCATTCAAATTCACCTCCCTCCCTTGCTTCTACCCTCCCCCTTGGTTTTGTCTATGTGTCCTTTATAGTAGTTCCTGAAAACCCTTCTCCCCACAGTTCCCTCCTTCCTCCCCTCTGGCTATTGTTAGATTGTTCTTAATTTCAATGTCTCTGGTTAAATTTGCCTGCTTTTTTCTTTTGTTGATTATGTTCCAGTTAAAGGTGAGATCATATGGTATTTTTCCCTCATTGCCTGGCTTATTTCTCTTAGCATAATGCTCTCCAGTTCCATCCATGCTGTCGCAAAGGGTATAAGCTCCTAAAAACAGTGGTTAGATGCCATGAAGTAGGTGACAATGCCTTAACCGTATGCGTGTTGTTAGGCCCAAGGGTGTTGCGGATTCATAGCTATGCAGAATTCGTGGTGACCATGACCGAATGCGTTTATAAATAATTCTCACACTGGAATACGCAGGAAAAGGGATCTGGGGCCACGCGACTTCTCTCTCATCATCTGGGAGAGAGCCCCAAGCCTTGGGTCTAGGGGTTTTTATTAAAGATTTGGGGCACAGAGCATCAGACTGGTCTTCATTAACTTATGCATAGATTGTATATTCAGGTCCGGTGGTAGACAGGACTGGGGGCGGTACACCAAAGGGGCAGATATGTAAATTGAGGGATAGCTAGCTGGGGCTATCTACTCAAGAACCATAAACATTGTGGCAGGAAAAAGCCTGGACATTCATTAGCATAAGCCCCTAGATCCAGGGGGGAGAGACTCAGCAAGGCAGTAAATCTTTAAGAAATATTTTGGCCAAATTCCTCTTCAAAGAATTCTTTTTTCCACGGACATGAATTTGCGTATGCTGGCTTGGGCCATTTTTCACGTGGAGTCCTTGCTCACGCGTGAATCCCAGGGCTACGCTTTCTTCGTGCATGTGAAAAGAATCTCCTCAAAAGGGCCTCTTCCATCCTTGTCAAGGGGAGTGCTAATCTTCTCTCCTTTCATACAACACTAATGTTAATTTTCTTAATTGTGATAGTGGTATTATAAAGATAAAAATATTTTCAAGAACATGCATGCTAAAGATTAAGGAGTAAAATGTCATAGTATCTGCAAATACTTTCAAATGGTCCAGCAAAAATAAAAATTGATAGAGAGAAGGAATGCAGGGTGGTAAAAACATTAACATTTTGTGAATCTAAGTAAAAGGTATGTAGTACCTATTGTATTATTTTTAACTTTTAGTAAGTTTAAATTTTTCAAAATAAAAAGGGAGAAAATCTTAATAATATAATATATCTAAAGCCAAACAATTAACTTACACATTTTGTACTCCTTTTATTAATTTGTATTTTCTTTTCCAAGTGTCATCATCTGAAAATACTAGTTCTTGTATTTTCTTTGTCTATGTTGTACAAAGGACCAAAATGTTTAATGCTTGACTTGTCACAGTGCTTCCAGGGACACGAAGGGTGATAGAATGGTTATTTTTTGGCAGTAATTATTGAGTGTACCTGAACTATAGAGCTAAAAAATCCTTAAAGATTGTTAATTTAATCATTCAGTTTTAGAAATGAGAAAACTGAGGTAAAGAGAAGTAAAGATTTCTCTAGGTTCATATAGTCAGATATTAGCATAGTGAAACAAAATTTTCTCAGCTCCAACCCAGTCCAGTGTTTTTTCTACTAAAATTTAGTAGAACATGCCTGCTGTACTATTGATTGGAGACCATTGGCACTAGAAATTGTATGATTATATAGTAAAGGATTTTGTTAGTTGTTTCAAAATATTGATTGATATTGAATATCAGCCAATTATAGTGTAATTATAGTATATATAACTAGAAGGTACTTTATTGAATGACAACAAGGATAAATCTGGAAAGTAATTTGGAGTAACATTATTATTATTCAGAGTAGATTTGTGACCTAAATATAGAAATTTCCTAATGGCATACTAAGTAAATATAGTATGTGATAGCTAACAGTATCTGAGTTACTTTCACGTAATCTTTTGGAAAAGCTTAGTATACATTTAGTCCTTTTGTAACTTCATAGCTAAATGCTTCACTTTAATTTTGAAAGGGAAAATTTGTTCAGCTTACTACATATTTTTGATTTGTAGCTCACAGGCAGCCTAGGAATCTTCAATTCAAAACTTTTAAGGCAGTTTAATAACTTTTTTGGTTTTTTATTTTTAAAAAAACTAAAAAGTAATATGGCATTATAGAAAATTTTAAAAATTGAAAAAGAATAAGATTGACCAAAAGTTTTACTATCTATTACAACCACAGCTGATATTTTTAAAATTCTGTTCTCTCTTTATGCATCTCTAAAACTAAAGAGTTTAATTATGTGTGTGGGTAGAAATTTTTAAGTTTTTTCCACCAAACTAGATTGAATGCATCTAAGTATATAAATGTGTTTATGATTGTTAATATATATTGCTAAAATACTCTTTTATTAAGAAATTATTTATTGAATCATTGGTGTGCTGATTTAAAAATAAAAGATTTTATTTATTTTCAGAGAGAAGGGGAGGCAGAGATAAAGAGAGGGAGAGAAACATTGATCAGTTCCCTCTCACACAGCCCCAACTGGGGCAACTCAGGCATGTGCCCTCACCAGGAATTGAACCCACAACCTTTCAGTTCACAGGTGGGTGCTCAATCCACTTAGCCACATCAGCTAGGGCAGTGTCCTGATTTTTAAAAATGTGATTTCTCTTGCTATCCACAGCATGATGAAGTAACACCAAATGAAATAAACGCTGTTAAGGAAAGCAGTGAACTAGCCACAGATCACAAAAGAGAATTATCCAAAAGGTATTGAATTCATATATTTCATTGATATTCAATTCAATCTTTGAGCATTGACTGTGTGTTTATCTCATTTAATTTTCAGTCTTCTTATGAGATTGCATTATCATTATCACACC
>PVJI01034266.1:0-10596 GCA_004026765.1 Micronycteris hirsuta | reverse complement strand
CATAAGTATTGATTTGTTTATGTGCTTAAACATTTGTGTGAGAATAGTCACATAACTTACATTCATTACATATTTTGCAATGATCAAACAAAGTGTAAACATTGTTAAGCATTTGCCAGAAATCAAAAAGTTGTATTTTTGTGTGTATCAGAGAAATGGGGAGGGAGGTTCCAAGAACTTTTAATAAGGAGAAGAACCATCAATAGAAGAAAATAATAGTTATGCAGACTAGCATACCAACATATCACTTTTCTGGCTACTGATAAATGATATATACTTTATTTAATTTTGCATATGCATTTGTGAGTGTGTACACGTGTGTGTATTTCATTTATGCAAATACATTTATACAAGAATATGCATTTTAAAGTGTTGGAATGAGAGCACATTATTCTTAGCCAAAAGAAATTTAATGTAAGAAAGATAACGGTAACGAAAATACTATGTACTCTGTTACACATTACATGCATGCTAATATATGCTAGTAATTATTTGAATTATGTTTGTTATTGTAATTATTAATTCATAGTAAAATGATTCCTTTCTAGTGGAACAGTGAGCCACTTTTAGCAGTTTTCCCAAGATACAAGTTTTTTCTATGTTGTAATGTCACATTTTAGAATGGGAGTGCATGGCTCCAATGCAGCACATCAAATTTTTAATTGAAAAAAATAAATGTTTTCTTGTTGCAATGTGATTTTCACTGAACTATCTTAACTATTTCTCAGTAGCTTTGTTTTTGGTAAACATAGATTAATTTTAAAATTTATTTATGTGCCTTCCCAATATGAGACATGCTCAGAATCTCCAATACACAATCAAGACGGAACTTGGTCTGTTTCTGTAAGTCACAATTATCTGAATGGATAATCTATTTTTTTCTATATGGAATCAAACCACTCAATCCTCTGTGTTAATCCACTTATTTAACGAATGCTTATTGTGTGTTAATACTCTGTGCCAAGCACTCTCCTAACTTAGCTAACATAGCTGTGGACAAACAGACATCGTCTGTCTTCCTCGTACATTGGGGCCGGTAGACTTCCTGATACACTGGATCTAGTGGAGAAGCAAATAAACAAGTAAATATTTAAGCTCATCATTACAGGTACTGCTAAAAACGACTCAAGTTCTGGGTGAGACAAGGCAAACTGAATGTCTGGTACAAAAGAGAGAAGATTGGTTAAAAAAGGGCTATCTTAGAAAGAGACATTTAATAGTGAGGATTAAATCAGATGAGAGCTGGGTAAAAGCAGGTATGGTCGCCCCTTCCCCCACCCTCCTTTCTAATGTTGCCTTTAGAAAAGAACCGGATTTACAAAACTGGGTAATGAAGGTGAGCCTGCTTGGTAGCTTCTGTGAAAATATTCTTTGCTCTTAAAGAGTCACAGATGCAAAGATGTTCTCTTCTTCCTCTAAACTTGTACATGCCTAAACCTGCGTCAATCATCTAGTAACACAGCAAAGATGGCATAATAGAACGACTGAAATGACAAGGGCTCTTGATATCATGACCGACCTGCTGAATTAACTCAATCTGGAGCTCCCAACGTTTAAGCTACTTGTTATGGGGATAACACATTTCCTTTTGTTTAAGCCATGCTGAGTCGCATTTTTTGTTATATGTACCATAAATTTCAAATCTGGTAAATGCTATAATAAAATGCTACTGTAAATCTGGCCAATGCTGCAATGAAAAGCACGTAACATAATGCAGGTATGAATAAAGGTAATTCTTTCCAGAACCGTGGCAAGAAGTTGATATTTTGATATCAGTCTTAGAAGCCCCGAGTTTAAAATCATTGTGGAATACCAGGTATAAATGTTATGTAGGCCACTTGGTATTTAAGTTGAGTGTTAAGGAAAGAGCTTTGGACCAGGGGCACAAAGATTTTGGGTTTTGCATGTACAGTTTGTAGTAAAGTGTGGAAGCAGATGACATCTTTGAGATAGAATGTGCAAAGTGAAACTAAAAAGGAAAAGGACACATGAAAGAAAATGAGAAGTGCCATATAATAGACAATCAGAAGGTCAGAAACGTAGAAAATGACCAGGAAGGAGAGGTCACAGGAAGATGGAGAGAAAGAACAAGGAAGGAATGACAACACACAAACCAGATGTAGAAAGGGGTTAAAGTAAGAAAAAATTATCAACAAAATCAAATACATTAAAGTGTTCCAGAAATATAAAGCGAACATTGGCCATTAGACTCGGTTATCGGGTCTCTATATCAATGACAATGTGTGTTTGGCAACAAAATATGAAAGCCTGTTGCTCACATAATAAAATCCAGAAACAGGAAGTTTCAGGAGGTCTGCAGGGAATTCACAACCTCCTCAAAGTCCCAGGCCTTTTCCATTTTTCTTTTCTCTGCCTATAGTTTTTCATCTTCATGGTCATATTATAACCACAAGATGGCTGCTCTATCTCCGGCTTCTTATCTATGTTTCAAGTAGAAAAGAAGAATAACACAGAGGAGAGTGCAGCACTTTTTAAATAAGGAAAACACATCTTTTCCAGAAATGCTCTGTAGACTGACAATTACAGTCCTTAAACTGCAAAGGAATGGGGGTAATGCAATTTTTAAAATTAATCTGGCTACATTATTGTCCTAAACATATCCCCTCCTCCCCCTGAAAAAAGAAAAGAAAAGGGAAAAGAAAGAAGAAAAAGAAGGAAGGAAAGGAGGGAGGGAGGGAGGAAATGGATAAAGGGGTATCATAAAAACAACTATCAGAATCTGAGACAGATGTCATTTATGATCTGAGTGAGAACAGTTTCAGTGGTAGGTATGGGACAAAAATCATCATGAAACCAGTACAGGAATAATTGAAAAAGGAGACTGCGGTGAAGGTAGACATTGGCAGGAAGCTAGCCTGAGAAGGAAAGAAGATGGAGCCATATGCATAGATGTCATGCAAATTTCTATTAATGTTTACATGTACGGGAAAGGACGTCTGGCTTTTCCCATTTCTGCCCCCTTACTTGGCACCTGAAACTTACACAGGTATTCAGTAAATGCCTGTGGAATTAGTAAACGCTATTGAGATTGTTGACTGTTTTGGTCAGTCTTTCTTACTTTAAGCATGAGGTACGTGACAGAGAGTGACAGAGATGGGGCGGACATGTGGGAGGACCAGGTCCTGCGAGCCCTGTGATCTATGCAAACTCTGCCTATTTTAACACAGGAATTGTGGGAATCACTGAAGGGTTTAAACTTGCACAGGCAGCATCCGATTTCCAGTTTAGTTTAAAAAGAATGCTTCTTGGACCAGAGGTAGGGTTGGAGGTGGGGAATCAGACTCAAAGTCAAGAGCAGTAGTCTAGGCGAGAGATGCAAATGCTTAGACCAAATTGGTGGTGGTAACTGGCACATTTCACATTCTTTATTATTATCCAATAGAAATATTAATACATGATGCTTTTGAGTACTTTTGAGTGCCAAGCAGGATTCTAAGTGCTTTCTCATATCTGTACTACATATTTATAGCCTCCCCTCAACCCTTTGGATTAAATGGCATACAGATAATGAAGCACTACAAGGTCTCACAGAAGGTCAAACATCCTACGTGTGGCAGAGCCAGGACTGAAACTGACATCTGCCTGGCACCACAGCCCATGAGCTCACCACACACTCCAACAGGCTCAGGGGCTGGTCTCCTTGTGACCTACTGGAGCAACACAGAGCCTGTATTTCCGAGCTGGCCGATCTGCATTCAAGCCCAGTTTCCCGTGCTTTCCTTCCTGGGTGAACCCTGGCAATTACTTAACCACTCAGGGAGTACCTCAGTGTCTTATTTTGTAAAATGAGCATGATAATAACACCTTATGTGATTGATGTCAAGATTAAATGCATTAATATTTATAAACACATCAAAGTAAGCAAAATAGGTAGGCAGAATGATATAGATGTTAATTTAAATAAAAGAAACATTTAAATGTGTGCTGGGCATTGAAACTCCCTGAACAAATGTTATTTTGATACATTTCATCTATTTAGATATCTTATTTTCAAATGAACATGGAAAATTAATCACTCAACAGTGTCCTCTCATTGTTTTTCTATGTCAACTTTGACTTCAATTGTTTAAATTACTTAATAACCTCTAAAAATGCATAATAGTCAGTGCTAGTCTATAACAGTGCTATTATTTTGAAAGTTAGGAAAACATACTTGCTTTAATTTTTCATGCAGTTGAAGGGAAAAAGGCTTTCTACCTTGGATAATTCCGACATGCAGCTAACATACATGCAACTAACATTTCATTTTAAGTCCTCTGTTGGTAGACACAATGTCACTTTTCTCAAAAATGCTCATAGAAAGAACAAGGTCCAAAAAAACAATAGAAAATGTAAGAGAGACAAACACATTTCACTGCTTGGTTTTTACTTCTAACAAACAGCAAAAGGCATCCCTTCTCTCTCTGAAGCAGTTTTAATCAAGCCCTGAAAACTGCATTTTAACATAGTCTATGGCCACTGTTAAAAAAGTTCATTGTTGTCTGTCTCATGCGCCAGGAACAACGTATTTGCTGAAGCAGTCACGAGTCTGACCACAAGCAAACGGGACAGGTGCAGAGCCTACCTGAGGCATCCCAGAAGCAGCACTATGGGTGGAAAGTCAGGCTTTTTGGCTAGGACTGATTTTCAACACACTCAGCTTCACTGTGATGACTCAGGATTTTACCAGTGACTTGGATCTGTTATTCGGCAGGTTTTTGGACAGTTATCATCTCCAAAGCTGAAAGTGTCCAAAAAAAATAGAAAGTTTCTCCAAATACCACCAGGATTCTTATTCCAAATCCGGCTATCTAAAGCGTGACATCTCCATGGGGCTAGGCAGGTAGTGGTTGTGGTGTGGGGCTGGCTGAGACACCTATAAATATCTTCATGCAGTTATGGTCTTAAATCACTCTTTATCCCTTGTCTGCATCTATTGTTATCTTTTTTGTCTTGGATTACTGTCACCATGGTGACAAACATGCAAATAGTAACACTGAAAAGAAATTTACACTTTGCTCACTTCAAAAGATGGAAAAAGAAAAATAGAGGTGACGACCTGGACATTTCCTGGCATTTACGTATTGAGAACTAGAGCCCAAAGCTCGGAAGAAAGGATTGCCAAGCTTTCCAGCTTGAAGAGACTGTAGAATGCAAGACAGAAATATTTTAACATATATTTAATGATAAAATATTGTTTTTCCCTGCAGGCAAAGCCCAGATGAAACTGGGATTAAGACCCAAAAAGGTGATGCAGTAGAGAGGGGCAAGTTTGGATGAGAGAAAGTATGGATGCGATTGGTTTTAAGAAGAGTACCATGTTTGATGCGGAAGAGATTCACCTGGTTCATCCCTTTGCCCTCCCAGAAGTCAATGAATTTCCAAGGTACTCTTCTTACAATACGGGGGCCATTCTGTGAATGTCTGCCTAGGCAATGAGCTTGAGAGCTGCCCCTGTGCCTAAGGAGCAGAGGAAAGAGTTGGAAAGAAATGGAAGGACCAGGGAAGGGAGCAGGCTTCTTCACCATGCAAAAATGAGAAATTTCACTGAACATTCGAATAGGTATCCAGGATTGAGCCGTACAACATCTAAGGAGACTGCCCCTGTTGAAGGCACTTCGGCAGCAGGATAGGCTGAGGGCTGTCATAGCCATACCATACACGTGCCTCCTCTGTGCCTCCTCTGTTCTTTGCAACCAGCTCGCTGGCTCAAAATCGTACTGGAGAAAGAGAAGGAAACAGAATATAAATTGAGTTTAAGATTAAAGTTTTAAAATGGCTTGAGTTTTTATAGCTAGATCGACTGGAAAGTTATGGTTTCTGCCCAAGATGTCAGTAAAGGACAGAAAAGGAAGATTTAGCAGAGCAGCATTGAAAACAGTGGTTGGGGAAAAGATTCATATTTACATTCTACTGCATAATTTAGAGTCATCAATAAACTAGTAATATACAACATGTATAATATATCTGTAGCAAAATTAATGATAAATCATCTTGTTTATTTGAGTGTTTACTTGTTTATTTTCTTTCCTTCCACTAGATTATAAGCTCCATTAAAATCCCAGCAAAAATAAGTAAATTTTATAGTTATGCTGCATTAAATCAGCCTAACAATTGTAAAATATAAAAAGAAAATTTTCTCAATCCATCAATGTTTATTATTAGACATTTAAACTTCCAAGAATCTCTGAGTCCTCTGCTGTCCTGAGACTCAATAATTCAATTGCTCATTTCCCCATCTATTCACTCAGTAAATATATATTCAAATTCATACACACTGCAGTGTGGTAGGTAGAGTTGGGATTGCAAATATACTTAAGAAGCAGTTTTTTTTTAATAAAAGAACACAAAATCTGAGCTGGGCAGACAAGATGGAATTCAATAAATTAGTTGAGAAGAAGGTGTCAATTAGAGAATGAAGTATTTTCAGATGCCAGTAGCATTTCAGAAGACATGGGTTAGTCAGGTGTGTAGTTATCAAGACTCAGTCACAGAGGCATGGTGTTCAAGGAGGCTATTGCAACTTGACTTCTTTGGTTGGAGGAAGTGACGATGTGGGAAAAGTAACCTGGGGCCATCAATGAGACCTGAGGGCCTCTGCAAGAAAATCATTAGGTATTTGTATGTTCTGCTGGCAGAGAATCTAGAAGGCAATGCTGAGGATTTTGACTTAACCTTATAAAAAATCATCACCATCTATCTAAAGGAAGCCATGGTGGTGAGGATAGGCAGAGACTACCAGTAGCCAGCCAAGGTATGTTTAAGGTCATGGTTGTGTCTAGGGATTGGGGTGAATCTCTGGATCTGGGTTAGGTTAAGCTGCAAAGAATGGAAGTATATAGAGGAAGAATAGCAGGCAGTCGAGTTCTCCCTTCTCCCAACCACTAATGTAAGTCTAAATTTATAACCCTAGATGTAATATTTGCACTGAGATTAACATGATTTTAGAATTGGGTTGGGGCTAATAAATGAAGAAAGTGATTCTAACCCAAACTTCCTTAGCTAAGTGGTTTGAATTGAGAAATTTAGAGAACTACGGAGAGCAGTTTTTCTCTCCACGGTATAATCCAGGAAATGTATTAATAAAAGATTATTAGATTTGATGTAAACAGTAGGGGCCTGTATTCATGAAGCTAGCTACTTATAGGGTCTTGTGACTCAGCTGCTGGAACAAACTGAATTTACGTTCTCTTCAGGTTGCTTTCAACCTTTAGACAAGCCCTACAACTGCTGATCAATATGCGGTGCTGAGCCTCTTCCTGAAACTGCTGGATAATTTTTTACTGCAGTTATAATTATAACATTTACTCATTTTTTGGTGTAATTACTGATGCTCACAGTAGCTCAACTTGAATATTTCAAGATCATTTGAATATTAATTTAAAATGCATTTCTTCTGTTTATTCTTCTTTTATTTTTAGCTGCAACAGTTACTGACTTTCCAAGAGGAGCCAAAAGGAATGCCACTTCCCTAAAGCCTACCCTGATTCTGCCACCAGGCGATGAAGTCAGGCCACATATTCTGCACTGTGCATTTTTCATTAATTATAGAGTGGCATGCGTAATTCTCTTATATTCACTTTAACTCTGTCATTAGTTTTAACTCTGTACACGCTTGTGAATTCAGCTAAGTTTCTTGAGAAAAAGGGTAGTAGACCATGAAGCAAGGTTGTTATTTCTTTTTAATAACTATTATGTCTCAATGCAATGAAATAAAATCACATTCCCTTAAAACATTTCCATTTGCCATTTAGAGCCAGCAATAGGTTCCCGATTTTCTTTTTGTAACTGAAATGCCCTCACACAACCTGAGTTGTCGATGACCTCTCTCCTTCTCAAACAAAATTTCCATCACCTCTCAGTAGCTCCTGAATCCTTCCTCAGACCCTCTCATCTTGTCCAGCTTCTACTCTGCCTAAAAACATACAATGTAGTTCCTGCAAAAATATTAAATAAGTGGTCATATCTTCTTGGCAATATAATGACTTAACCACTCAATCAGGGGAGTAACGGTAGGAATTCTAGAAAGATGCTCTTTTATTGGGACACCTATTGTTATTACAGAAATCCAGTTGCATAGGGAGCTGTCTGCCCTACAATCTGGAGAGTGAACTTTTGGTGATCCTAGGAACCCTTTATTCGGAGTTAATGCAAAGCTATTTGGAGTGCTTTTGAGTTCTTCCTGAGGTAATTTCATTTTCTTTGCACAGATTCACCTTCTGATGAACAGAGAAGAGTGTACACTTGTAAAGACCATCCACAGTAACGAAATCTCGAGACTTACCCCAGAGAAGCAAGTACGAATTGTAGCTTGCATTAAAATAGGTTTGATTCAAAGTAAATCTATCTAGTATGAAACAGCAGTCTATGAGTGTTATGATAGAATAAAATGACCTTATGCGATTTATAAGGAAGCCATTTTATTTCTTAACTCTAATGGTCTTATTTTTACCAAGGCACAGGGATGCCATTTACATCCTACTTATTCCCTCTTTGATACATTCTGCTGAGCTAGAAAACAGACTTACATGCAGTCTCACCTTAAGCTGCACTAAACAGTGCTTGGTAATTAGTAAAAACTCTGTCCGCTTATCTCTTTTAAAGAACATTTTCTGTTCAATAAAAATACAGTAACATAACATTCTATAAAAATGTAACATCAAGATAGCTTTCTAATTTGAAATGATTTATAGGTAATAGCTGAAAGATTTATGGGAAGTTCCTCAAACTTTCCTGTGATATCCAAGGGTCTTTCTCAACCACAGACAAAAATCCAAGTTGACTTTATAAACTGGCATTTTGATAGTCAATTATAACCTTGTGTGGTAGGCAGAATAATCATTCCACTTCGCCCATGGTTCTAAGAGCAAGTATATTCATTCCATATAATTTTGTCAAATTGTTTTGTTAAATTAATGTGTTAGAGCAGTTTTCGGTTCACAGAAAAATTAAGAGCATACAGGGATAGCTTGTGTACTCCCCACCCCCACACATGCATACACTCCACCATTATCAGCACTCCCCCACCATCATGATGCATTTGTCACAATTAATGAGCCTGCATTGACGCATCATCATCACCCAAAGTCCATCAGTTACGATACAGTTTACTCTAGGTGTTGTGCATTCTATGAGTTTGCATGACTAATGACATGCACCCATCATTACCATTTCATGCAGAGTATTTTCAATGCCCCCCATATCCTCTGTGGTCCCCATATTCATCAAACCTCCACCTGGCAATCACTGGCAGTCACTGATCTTTATATTTTTATTTTCTCTAAAGCTTTCATTTTTCCAATCAGTGAAATAATTAAAACAAAACTAGCCTTTTCAGATTGGCTTTTTTCACAGAAATATGTAATTAAGTTTCCTCCATGTCTTTTCATAGCTTAGTAGCTCATTTTTTTTTTTGGTACTGCATAATATTTCATTGTCTAGATGTACCACAATTTATTTATCCATTCACCTATTAAAGGCCATCTTGGGTTGCTTCCAAGCTATGGTAATTATGAATAAAGCTGCTACAAACATCTATGCACTGGATTTTTGTGTGCGTAAGTTGTCACCTTCTTTGGGAAAATACCAAGGACACTATTATTGGACTGTGTAGTAAGACTACATTTAGTTTTAACTTTCACTTTCCTAGTGAAATATAATGTAGAGAATCTTTTCCATAAGCTTATTTAAATTAACATATCTTCTTTGGTGAGGAGTGTGTTAAAAATTTAGCCAAATTGGATTGTTTGTACTCTTACTGTTGCATTCTTAGAGATCTCTACATAGGAGTTCTGGTCAAGAAGGCAGAATAGGTAAACAGTGGGCTTACCTCCTCCCATTACTAATTAAAACTTAGAACTGAAGCCCTGATTCCTATGGCTCAGTGGGTGGGGGGTGGGGGTGGCGAGCATCATCCCACAAATTACCAGTTTGATTCTCAGTCAAGACACATGCTGGGGTTATGGGCCTGGTCCTGGGTTGGGGGTGTGCAAGAGACAACCAATCAATATATCTCTTGCACATTGATGTTTCTCTCCCTTTCTTTCTCCCTCCCTTCCCCTATCTCTAAAAATAAAAATATAAAACCTTTGAAAAAAAATTGCAACTAAATTGTAGAGCAAATAACCTGGAGAACCATCTGAAGACTAGCTGAAAATAAGTTCCATAACCAAGACATAATAAAAAAGCAGGCTGAGACTGGTAGGAAGGACAAAGACACTGTATAGGCTGGTCCCATGTCCACACGTGTCAATTAAAAATTGTGAGGGGCATCTCAGCTGTGGAGATTCCCATGAGGACTGCGGGGACCCAGCCCACACCAGGCTTCCCAGCCCAAAGCACCAGTGCCTGGAAGAGGAGCCCCACATCATCTGCCTGTGAAAATCAGTGGAGATTCCCTCCATCCAGGTGAGAGGGAAGACTGCTGGTTACCTAGGATTCCTCTTAAAGGGCCCACATGGAGACTCACTCATACACAGGAACTCACCCTGGGTTCTGGTAAAGGGACAGTGGCTCTGGAGGTGCCAGAGACATACAGGGAGAAACTGAGTTGTGTGGATTCAGGGAGAGGGCTGAGGAACAGCTTCCATTGTCCCC
>PVJI01034265.1:0-10593 GCA_004026765.1 Micronycteris hirsuta | reverse complement strand
TTTTTTAAAGAGTGTGTTCACAAAATGGCCCAACCATCAACTCTCATTCCAGAACATTTACATCGCATTACCCTAGAAAGAGACCCAGACCCCTCAGGAGTCACTCCTACTTCCTTCTGTGGTCAGCAGGTAGACAGACCTGAGCAGGGCAAGGTTGAGCACCAGGTACAAAAGGTCGCAAGGGCGGAAAGCCCCCAGGTGCCTAGCAAAGGGCTAAATTGGGAAAACAAGAACCTCGCTACCAAGGGTGACCTTTCCTCCACTAGCATATCTCTGCGAAAGTGGTTTAGACCCTCTGACCTTTCATGTTGCTGGTCATGATCCTCTGACCTTTCCTCCCCTGGCTTGTCACTAGTCATGCTGTGGACCGCCTTGGAGGAGCAACAAGGGGCTGAAGAGTAGCCTCAGGCGACTCCTATGCACACCCTTGCACAACCACTCCCTTAAGCATTAACCCCTGGGGATAACATCTAGGCCTCAGTAGTGTTTCAGGTCCAGGCCCAGAAAAGTAAAAGCAGACAAGCAATGCCATGGCTGACATCAGGACCAGCTGCACTGACTAATGACCCCCTACCCTGGTGCCCAGCAATCAGAAGAGACCATGACCCTGACAGGGCACACCTGGAAAGCTGATGAATATGCTATTGAGATTCTCCCCTGAGACCTCCAGATAAATATGCTCAAGCTGGAGGACCCAGTTTCTCCCCCACCTCTCTCCCTCTCCCTCTCTCTCCCTCTTTCTCTCTTTCCCTCTTTCTCATTGGCACCCCCTTACCCTTCCTGTTCTCCTCTTCTTCCCCGGAGGCACATGACCTTTACCTTTCTCTCTTTCCCTAGGCTCAGAGGGCTCTTCTTTTGCCTTTGTAACTTGTTTCCTGAACCCATTTCCTCTATGACTCACTTCTTCTACCTCTGTGACTTTCTAAATAAACTTCTGCTTGTATTTGAGTCTTGACTCTGAATTCTTTCTTTGCCAGAACTCAAATACCGAGGTTGCTGAACTGACGTCCAATCACCAGTGACATTCTGGTACCATTTTGCCACCAACACTTCTCCCAGCCCCTGGGAATCGCTGATCTACTTTCTGTCTTATGGACTTGCCTATTCTGCACATTTCATATAAATAGAATCATATAATGTGTGGACTTTTGTGACTGGCTTCTTTCACTTAGTATGATGTTTTTAAGGTTCATCCATGTTGTGGCATATATTTGGAAAGCATTAAAAAACAAAACAAAACTCCAAAACACTTATATTCCTCATAAATACAAAACAGAAAACTTGTAGTTTTACTCTGACTGGCATAACAGCAATGCATTCTCCCAGCAAGGTGGCTGTCCTCTCCTCTCCTCCTCTTTCCATCCCTTTCCTTTCCTTCCCTCCCTGCTCCCCCTCTCTCTATCTCCCTCCATCTTTCTTTTTTTCCTATGGAAAATAACCATCTGCCAGCTCAGGGCTTACCAGGTCTTAGCACACCTTAACTGTCCTGTGCTTCACCTCTTTCCCCCTTTCTGCTCCAGTCCTCATTTCTTCCAGGCTAAATTTAAAAACCGGGAGGAACAATCTCTTTTTTAAGCACACAGCTTTCTCTTCTGTGCCTGCTGACTGATCATGGGGAAACTTGCTTACTCTGGGAGTGATGGCGGAGGACTTCCTCTGGACAATGTTACGTGAAGGGCAGGCAAGCGCGTGTTTGTGCATGAAGCCAGAATCTTCTCAAGTAACCGCGAAACTAGCGTTCACTGAGTGCGTGGCACTGTCTAAGATGCTCTGTGGGATATAAACATGAAAAACCAAAGACCTGCTGTAGGTAGCTTGTATTCTAAGAAGGGATCTGAAACATTGTTGGTAGTATTGCTTCGTAATCAGTTTTGGGACTATACTCTTCCTAGACTGTAAACTCTCAAGGGTTGAGGCCATTTCTGTTTACCTTTCCAACACGCACGGTGCCTTGCACAACGTAGGCCTTATTTTGTTAAGATGCCTTAAAGAAAATGTACATAAAGTGCTGAGGAAGGTCAGATGAGGGGACAGTTCCTTTTGGCTGGAGAGACCCAAGGAGGCTTCATGGAGAAGGTGGCTTCTGTAGTGAGCTGTGAAGGATGGGCAGGATTCAGGCGTGTGGCATTGGAAAGAGGATTCTGGGAATGGAGGGAGTGTAGAGAGGTGAAACAATGTGAGGCTTGGGAAGGGAGCCAAGTTCATGATGACTTTAACTTTGAAACAAAAAAGAAGGAAGTTGAGAAGTTCCCATTAGGTGGCCTAACTTCCAAGTAAGGAAAGAAGCCTGGGTGTTTGGAAAGAAGGAAAGGAAGGGGAGGGGGTTGGGATTTGGGTCTAAAGGAGCGTGCAAAGGGTTTGGCTGGAGGATGCGGGTTAGAAACTCAACTAACATGAGATCTCGAGGTGTTAGTGGGTCATATTGGACCATCTAGGTTATAATACAACTAATTTCTTAAATATGTTGGTGTACGTACTTTACATCTTACTAGTTTACATTGTGTTAAGAATGAAAACATAGTATACATTTATTTATTCATCCTCTGGTCAACAAATATTATTAACCACCATTTTTAGACTTTGGGCATATGGCACAACGAACAAGATAGACAAGATTCCTGACTTTTTTAGCATTTACATTCCGGTTGCGGGGAGGAGACAGACAGAAAAAAAACCAAACCCAAGTCACAAAAACGTGAGTAATGTTATCAGGAACAAGCCCATACTGTTAAACATAGTTAATGTAAAATAACACGCAAGCATCGGCAACTGTTTTCCAACACAAAGATTAGCAAAAACAAACATAGTCCTTTCAAAACCCATTTTTCTCTAGAGCTTCATATATCAAATCCAGGTTTTATTGTAAGGCAGGAAGTTATTCAGCACAATATGAAAGGCAGTTTGAAAATGTTCCAGATACTTCAACAGGAGTACAAATAATTTCCAGAGAATAAGAGTGGTGAAGTCTTGGTAACAAGAGATAACACTGTAATTTTTCCCTTGTGAGTGTATTTGTGTAGGTATTCAGATGCAGCAGATGCATAAATGTCAGACATCCTTCCTACTTTCAGAGAGCTCCCTCCCAGTCTAGAGGAGAAAAGAATGCATTAGAAAGCCAACAAAGTACAGTGGATAATAGTGATTCCCACTACGGAGGAAGGGGCGCTGACCCTTACCTTGAGGGTTTCCCTCCTTTACTAATTACTTGTGACATTCTGCAATGTAACAAATATGTAACTACTGAACCTGACCTTGAAGGATTGGGGTCTGGGAGAGCTCTGTTCAGGTAGAAAGAACTGTATTAACAAAGGCGAGGAGGTCATATGATTTTATTTACCAATGTTAGCCCGATAAATTTAATTGAAAAACAAAAGTGAGGAGGAAGTCAGTGTAGACAAAAGGAACTAGTACTTATTGAATTCTGGGCATGACCTTTGGTACATAGTAGACTCTATAAATGTTTATTCAGTGCATAGCCATTCTTGTTAGAAAAGGATCATTGCAGCCATTTGTAAATAAAGAAACCGAGGCGTAGACAGATTAAATAATAGTTCTAAAGCCACAGAGCTGGAGGTGGTAGGGTTAGATTTTACCCCCAGGCTGCCTGCCTAGCAAGCTTTTGTTCTTTGTCCTGTCTGGCTGTGTGGCCAAAGTCTGGATTGTCTGAGGGAGGGGTGGACGGGGCGTTGTGGCCAGAGGGCAGCTCAGCTACACAAGCTGAGACTGGACTGAGGCAGTCCCTCCATGACATTCTAAGGAACAGGCACTGTCTTTTGTGAGAAGCCACAGAGGGTCTTAAAGTAGGGTAGTATGTCACCAGTTTTAATTTGAGGAAGATAAGTGTGATAGAGTGAAAGGCGAGAGGTGGGGTGGGACCGGAGCCTATGGCAGTGAATGACTGGGTAAGTTAGGACAATAAACTCATAGACAATGCAACTGTGCAAAGCTGAACGGGATGGATGTGAGGCTGAGTAAGGGCTGTGGGAATGGAGGCTGAGGGGGATGAGGCCTGAGAGCAGGTCGGAGGAAGAGTCACCAGCACTCACTGGGGAGGTGATGCAAGATGGTGCTGGGATTTCTAGCTTTGGTGAAGGATGATTCCATTGGCTGAAACAGGGGCTATAAGAAAAGCAATGCAGTTGGTGGGCAGAAGGCACTACTTGGGATGTTTTGAGGGGAGACATGCAAAGAGGGATGTATAATGTACAGCAGGAATAAGTCCAGCCATTGTTAATATGATGAGAACAGCTTGCATGACACTGATGTAACCTGGCAGCCAAGGAGAGTGGACTGGAATGCGCATGTGTGAACAATGACGACTTCACTGTACAGGTCAGGTAGGTGGTAGACGCTATTTAGTGAGCATGCGTACTGTGTGGCTGTCACATTAAAAAAGACTGAGTGAGTAGAGCAATAAATCTGCATCAGATTTTGCATTAAGCTCGAACATTCCTCTGTGGAAACTATTCAGATGATTCAGAGTCCATAGCTATGGGCAACTGGTGATTGGCAGGTTCATCATGACAATGTGACCACTCATGCATCACGTCTCATGCAGAGATTTTTTGTGACTCAGCCCTCCTATAGCCCAGATGTGGCACCCTGTGACTTCTGGCTTTTCCCAAAATTAAAATCAGCTTTGAAAGGGAAGAGATTTCAGACCCTCAATGAGATTCAGGAAAATACAACAGGGCAGCTGACCGAGATTGGGAGAACTATGTGAGGTCCCAAGGTGCCTACTTTGAAGGGGACTGAGGTGTCATTGTCCTGTGTACAATGTTTCTTGTCTCTTGTATCTTCTTCAATAAATGTCTCTATTTTTCATGTTACATGACTGTATATTCTCTGGACAGACCTTGTATATGAGACAGGCGCAAAGGAGAGCAGCAAGCACAAGAAAGTGCTGGAAATCATCAGTCTCTAAGCCGGGACCAGAGGGTGAGGGACGAGGAGAGGTAGAGAGTGAGAGAAGAGAAGGGGCGAGGAGGGGAATCTGCACAGGAGGCTGAGGGTCCAACAGCAAAGATGTAGAATGGCTCCAGAGGGACAAGGGTGATGGAAGCCGAGGCAAGGGAGGTGGAGTTGGCTCACTGAAGGTTCTTGGTGCCTTCTCTGAGGTTAGCTTCCCAAGAATAAGTGGGGCCAAAGCTGGGTAGGAGATTGAGAAATGAATGAATGACTAAGCTGTGGGGATGTGAATATAGTCTATTCTTTCAGAGTTTCATAGCCAAGAAAGGAGAGACTCTGGGGGATAACTTGAGGGGAGCGCAGAGTAGAGACACATCTTAGGTACCATGGCACATTTTAGAGCTGGCAGCTACCCTGGTCAGTCACTGTGGGAGAAAAGTGAGTGAGGCCAAGTTCCCACTCTCTCTCTCTTCCACTCCTGGGCAATGCAGCTTTCTTAACACAGAGAGGAGAACCAGACTTAGCAGTAGCATCTTCTCTATCATTGCTAAAAAGACCAGAATATCATGATGGTATTGTTCTCAGGGTATGTTCTATGGACTGTTTTATAATATTGTTCTCTTTGGAAGGGATACAAATAGGACTGGACTTGGGGTGAAGGCAGCAGCTGGTGGCTAGGTGCCTCATTTTGTGAGCCAAGCTGCCTAGATTCAATCAAAGCCCAGCTCTGTTGCCTGCTGTGAGACCTCAGTAAATTATTGAACCTCTCTGTGGCTCAGTTTCTTCACTTGAAAACAAAAGTAATAATAGTGGCACGTAGTGGGATTGTTGTGAACATTATTCAAGTTAATAAAACATTATAAAGAACTTGCAACAATGCCTGGCATAGAACCAGCCTTGTGGACATCTTAGCTACTATTTTTAGAGTTACGCCGAGGATCTTGGGCATCATGGTTGGAAAGGACCCTGGGGTTTAACTGGCCATGACCTTTCTACCCACCTCGGGCCCATGGTGCTGCTATGGTCGCTGTGGCTGTTCTTTATCAGCATGAAATTCTTTTAGTTTTGCATGTAACAGGCCCTGCAAATTAATATTTGCTTTTCAAGATTGGAAGGGGCTATTCTTAAGTGGAAAAACAATGGCCTCTCTTGCGGGGTAATGAGGAAAAAAACACATCTTAGTAGAAACTAATTTTGGTGTAGTAAGCCTCTGAAGTACAGTGCTGCTAATGGTATAACCAAATAATTATAATACAGGCGAGTGCATCCGGTCCATAGGCTATTAAATATGACTCTTTTAGAGTACTGGTTAGGGAAGCTATATTTATGCTTCATATCTTTCCTCAAACATTCTTCCTCTAAAATATTCCAAAACGCCGAAGTAAAACATCTGGTACAAGGCAGTATGCAAAAATAACCTTTATCTCCCAGCTATTAACGTTTTTTTTTTTTACGGCAACTGGGGCTATTATTTGGTACTGCTGTACCTCACTGCCACCTGCTGGTCAAGATCAAGTACAACCCCTGACCCATGACCACAGTGGTCAGGGTCTGATTGAGTGCCTCCTAAAGATTGTAAAAATAGGACCCGATTTTTTTCCTGTTAAGAAAATAAACTGGCATTTTAACTCACATCCAGGGTCGGGTCCTGGTTTTGTGGGACCTGCAGCGTATTCAACTTGGGTGATCTTTAAGATGAGAGAATACAGAATTACAAATACAAAACTCAGGTATGAAAGAGTATTCTAAAACAAGAAAAGAAATGACAACAATGATAAATTTCAGAAAGCTGACAACTGCCACAAACACAGCACAATCCAGAATGTGAAATATTTTTTATTAATTCACTGTCTCACACACCAATCTAACACTCTTTGCCTCTACGTTTAAACAATTCTTTGATTGCCTCCATAAAAAAGGATTTTGTAATCTTTTCTTTTCTTTTTTTAAAGATTTTATTTATTTATCTTTAGACAGAAGGGAAGGCAGGGAGAAAGAGAGGGAGAGAAGCATCAATGTGTGGTTGCCTCTCCTGTGGCCCCCACTGGGGACCTGGCCTGCAACCCAGGCATGTGCCCTGACTGGGAATTGAACCGGCGACTCTTTGGTTCCCAGCCTGTGCTCAATCCACTGAGCTACACCAGTCAGGGCTGTAATATTTTCTATGGTGAGAATAGAACTATAATTCAGATTCTCCTCAGTCATGATGTATTCACGTTTGTTTACAGTTGATAGTTGAGAAGAATTTCCCTCAGCTTTACAGTTCTTTTGTAACCTTATGCACAATCACACCGAGGTTTGTGGTCAAATTTGGGGATATGTCCACCCCCTGTAGAAGCTGTAAAATCCCAAGACATCTTCTGTTTTTCGGGCACAGTGTCGAATCTTGCCTGCTGTTCGAGTTGACAGCACTTTACCTCTAGGACGCCCTGTACTGGGGTACTGTAGTTTCTGTTATCTTTTTAGATGGCAGTTTTCATGTCGAATTGGCCTAGAACCCCACCTTCTTCTGTTACAATACATTTTCCATGGTGATTACTACTGATTTAATATTGTATGTATATACAAATATGTTATTAGGCAAACCATAACTGTGCCATTGGGATTTTGTTTTTATTGTTACAAATTGTCACGGTCTAGAAAAAAAAAAGCGTTGTCTTAAAAATAACTTAAGTAAAAGATAAAAACCTTTTTGCCGTGAACTGCTCCAAATGTTATTGTCTCTTGGAACAGACTGATGCTATTTCCATCATGGCCAGCCAGTTCACAAGTCGTTAGATGTTGGGAAGCAGGTGTTGAGTCCCTGGTGTGTTTGGGGCCTCAGTTCATTCTCTCCCAGAAGGCTCTGGGCTCCTTATGCAAATTTGTTCCATCCTTCCCCAGCGATCTGCTTTGCATTCTAGAGATCTCTGGGAGGGCAGTGCCAGGATTCTTTCTGATACACCCTTTGTCCTCCTCCAGAGCTTCCTAGATAACACATTTCATAACTGAGTGGGGCTGAGGGATGATTCTTTCCCGGGACAAGAAGGTGTGCTGCAGCTCCCATTGCCAGACAGAGGGCCAGCTAGGATGGCTGAGCACCTTTGCTCAATGGGCCATTTGTTTCGAGTTGGCCTTAGTAAGTTCCCCGTTACATAGACAAACTAGCACATTCATGGTCAGTGTTGTCACATACGGGGGGACATCTTGGCCCATAGGGACACTTAATAGGGTAACACATGTGTCCTGTCAAGCCACCTTGCTCAAATCTCTCCCCAGGAGTGGGAGGAAGCTGCTGGCAAACAGCACACAGACCTTCCTTCTTCCTTTCTCTCTGGGATTGGTGGGCAGGAAAGCATGTGGCCCGGTCTGCAACTGGCCACCCAATAAAGGCTCTCCCCCAAGGGGCAAGACCTGCAGGTTTCTAGGGCTTCACTGTCTGCATGGGTGAGTTTGCTGAATTTTTTGGCTGTCGTTAGTACATGCCTTGTTTGCTGCATAGAGACCACCTGCTTCCATTTAGCTTTTACCAGTAACCAAGCTGCCAATTACTTTATCTCCGTCTGCTCACTTCCTTTGTGCCTTTCAGGTAGTTCAGAGATTGCGTGGGCGAGGAGGGTGCTATTTATTGACTCCCACAAACCTCTGCATCGTGCATCAAGATGCAGGGAACCACATTAATTGAGACATTCTGTTCCTTCCCAGGGCGAGTGGACAATCTACCGACCATGAAGACGTAAAAATCTCACACTTGCAGGGCTATCACACACCAAAAAAAGGGCAACCCAAACCCTTTCCCTCTTCATCCACCAGCACAAGTTATTCCACTCTGGACGCATCATCGTCACACAGGACTCTTCCTGGGTTTACTGCAATTAATGAAACTAATGGGCTGGGTCAAATTGCGAAATGTTTTCCTTGTGTGTGTTGGCATGGGAGAGAATAGACAGAGAGGAGAGGAAAGAGGAGAAAGAAGCAAACTGGAAACATTTCAAGCTGACTCCGGTGAGGAACTCGTTTTAACTCGTCAGGGAGCCGTAGATTACATGATCACGTCCACCATCCCCTGTTCATGTAACTCAGCAAGATTCCTTTGAGCATGTACTAAATGGCAGGTGCATTCCACTTTCTTTGTCCTTGGTTTCAAGGTCCCTTCACTAGGCTGTGCTGGCATGCTTGTAAAACTTCTCCAGACCAGCCAATTACTCCCTGATTCCAAATACAATCTTCCTTTTTCCCCGACTTTGCTCCTTTCGCATATGTCACTCCATTCACCTGCGATGGCCTTTCTTCAATGCCCTTCCTTGGTCACCCTCTCCATCTCTCCGAGCCTGCGTGTCTCAATCATTGTAGCAGATGTGAGACTGTGAGCTGTGCAAGAGGGACCCTCCTTTGCTATTTCTGAGTCTGTTTCTTTAATGACCTACTTGCTGAACTTCATTTTCTTCCCCAGATTTCTCTAGTGGGTCCCCTGAAAGGGCTTTCCATGTCTGCCACGGCAGGAGTCTAATGTCAAAGGGCTTCACAGACACGGAAGCAGTCTCTCCCCATCTCTGAGGACACATGTGTGCACGTCTGATTGATTCGCTTGTTCATTATCTTGTTTCAGCTCAGATTATACACTCTGGGACGGATGTATATTTTGCCTCTTTTAAGATACTCATTTAACAACCTGATGTTTAATTAATGACAGAAACAAACAAAAAATAGAATGAAATCCTACCTTTTGGGACAGCATGGTGCTAAATGAAATAAGTCAGACAGAGAAAGACAAATACCACATCACTTCAGTTACATGTGAAATCTAGAGAACAAAATAAACTAACAAATAAAACAGAGAACAAACTGAGGAGGGTTGCCAGAGGGACAGAGAGTTGGGGGGCTGGGTGAAAAAGGTGAAGGGATTCAGAAGTACAAATTGGTAGTTACAGAATAGTCCTGGGGATGTAAAGTACAGCACAGGGAATACAGTGGATACTACAGTAACAACTATGCATGGTACTGGGTGGGCACTGGAAATACCTGGGGGTCACTTCATAAATTATATTGTTGTCCGACCACTATGTTGTACACCTGAAACTAATATAAAAGAACATTGAATGTGACCTGTAATTGAAAAATTAAAAAAAATAAGCAATTAATGGCAGAAGAGAATGAACAAATCACCCCCCTTGAATTCTAGAAGACATATTAAAGAAGTCTACTATGAGCTCCAAATGCTTTATCCTAAAATTTCGTATGCATTTTTCATCCTTCTCTGTAGCATATCTATATTTGTTTTAACATAAAAATGTTATTAATTGTGTACACTGAGTAAACGTAATGCTTTGAGGAGGAGAATTGCTGAATCTTTATATTCTCTGATACACTGTTGCTCATTTGTGTTGTGTATTCCAGTTTGAGAAGCATAAATAATAGATGCTCGATTAATATTTATTGGATGAATACATGAATGACAAATCTGATGATACTGATGGAGTTCTTGTATATACATAGCTACTTGCAGTAATTTACGGATCAGGTCTCAGTCTTCTAAGGGAGCTAACTCATAGCATGATGAGGGTTTGATCTGTATCTCTTTCAAGTCAGACCAGTTGGTGCACAGGTGCAATTATTTCTGGTGTTCAATAATTGGCTTCATTTTGCAGGTGGGAAAGTGGAGGTTTGGGCAGGTAAATGAGCACCACAATTAGCCATGAGTAAATA
>PVJI01034264.1:0-10812 GCA_004026765.1 Micronycteris hirsuta | reverse complement strand
TTTGGTTGAGCGAGGCGGTACGGTGCATTCACCTATGCCGCCATCTTAGGAAGTCTAGTTACCCCATTCTTTATAAAAATTGCACGTTATTTCATTCTGTGTGTGCCTGTGTCCTAATCTCTTCTTATGAGGACACCAGTCATGTTGAATGAAGGCCCACACATATGACCTCTTCAAAGGCCCTGTCTCCAAACTGTCACATTCTGGGGTATGAGGGATTAGGGCTGCAGCATACGGAATTGAGGGGACACAACTCAGCCCGTAGCACTGGCCATTTGTACTTCCTCTTCTGGGAAACACCAGTTCTTGCTGTTTGGCTCTTTTACTGTTAATGGGTTCACCTGTCTAAAGTTATCACAAACATCACAGTGGTCCCCTTTATCTGCAGTTTCACTTTGCACAGTTTCTGTCACCCTAGGTCAACCATGGTTCAAGAATATGAAATGGAAAATTCCAAAAATAAATTCATAAGTGTTAAATTGCATGCCTGAGTAGCTGATGAAATCTTGCGTCCCACCCGTGCAGCCCAGGACACAAATCATCCCTCTGTCCAATGTGTCCACGCTGTCCACACTGCCCACCTATTGGTCACTTCCCTGTCTCAGTTATTGGATCAATTGTCCAGGCATCACAGTGCTCGTGTTCAAGTCACCCTTATTTTCCTTAGTGACGGCCCCTGCTCTTGGGCCCCAGTGCTCTGATCATTGGGGCCATCACACCCTCTTCAACGTTAAGTCTTCGACTGTAGAGGCTGGAAGCCAGTGCTAATAAGCGATGTGCCAATAATGTTCTGAAGGTGCTGGAGGGACGACGGTCGCTATAAAACCCATCAGGCCCTAGGGATGTAATATTCCAGGTTTCAGTTCTTCAACTCCTGACCCCAAGCCTCAGACCCAAACCCTGGCCTCCAGCTCCTGAATCTTTGAGACTGTCGTTGGAGGTCTCTGAATCTCAGAACAGGCCTGTCCGAAACTTGGCTGCTCCAGCTTCAACCTTGAACTTGCCACAAACTGTGGGTTTCTGGCTGTGTTCACAGTTGGCACCTCCTACTGTACTAACCCTGGCGACAGGGTTAGCTGACCCGGCTCTGGCCTTCTGGACAAGGCTGTCACTTCTTCACAGCGTGTGCCTAGTTATGTCATCATTGTTTTGACCTCCGGACTGACAAGGCTCGTGACCCTGAAGGCAAAGCCAGGCGAACCCAAGTGACCTTTCCCACCTTATTTCCCACTGCTCTTCGGTGTGGCTGCCTCTTCCAGCCTGAGCACCTCCCTCGTGCGTGGTCCCATCCCTGCCACCCCGCTGCTTCAGAGTACTTTTCCCTCTCCTCTCCCGTTCAAATCTAAGCACAGGGTTAGAAGTTCAGGCTCTGGAATCAGATCGCTTGTGTCTGAGTCCAGCGTCTGTACTTGCTAACTACACGACGCTGGGCAAGTTCCTTCACTGTCAATGCTGAGGTTTTCCAGGTGGAAATGAGAGGGTATCAGCAGGACTGCTGCCGGCCCTGCCGATGGGCATGCAACGTCCTTTCCCTTCCATGCCCTTCACGCCACAGCTCCCAGGCTTTTAGGCAGCTCTGTGCTTAAGTTAAAAAAATAAAAACAAAAAACAAACAAACAAAAAAAGCCTCCACTTCTCAGTAAATCCTGAAGATGGGATGTGTCTATGACCCAGTTCTAGCCAACGGGATGGGATGGGAGCCAGCACGTGGCTGGAAGCCTAGGGAAGTTTCTCTTTCATCTCTTTTCTCATTTATCACACCGTGGCTCCAACTTTCTGCTGGGACGGCAGGGCAACCATTGGTGGGTCAGCCATTATGCAGCATGAAGGTAGAAAGTACCTGGGGTTGGGGCAGCAGGAACCCAGCAGGAACCGGGGCTGGGCGATTCCTCGGACACCTGTGCCAGCCCGGACGGCCTGTCCTGGACATCTTATCCCATCAGTTACTTAACAATGGTGTGGTGGTTGTGAGGACTGACACCAAAAATATGTGTTAACAAAGTCTTGCACGATGTTGAGTGGAATTGCATGGAATCTGCAGATCCATTTGAAAAAAACTGAATTTTTATAAATTTACTCTTCCAACCCATGGGGTAGGTATATAATTCCATTTGTTCAGGTGTGAGGGTGTGCTTTAGTGTTTTTCCAATGAAGAGGTACTAAAATAAAAAGGAAACACGTGTAAGCACTCAGCACAATGCCCGACACAGTAAGTGCTCACACGGTAGTAGCTCTTGTCGTTATTTCAAACCCCAACGAAGTCCGAGGGGCTCTGAAGCCCAGCAGCCGGTGTGAGACCTCCATCCCACAGCGCCCTTTTCACCCCACTGTACATGATTCCCTGGGCGCGGACCAGCCTGAAGTCTCTTCTACTGCCGTGTGCTTGTCTGTTGTTGTTGTCCTTGAACTTGCACTCCCTCACTTTGCAGGCAGATAAGAAGCTGTAAGGACAATGGTGATGCTTCGAGTTCTCCCCACGGTGCTGAGTCCAATTCTCTGCACACAGGTGCTGCTCATAATCACAGCGGTTGGTGCGGGAACTTTAAAACTGCTGAAGCACTGAAAGGTTCTTTTCTCACCCTGGCTCGTGTGACTCCGCGGACTGAGTGCCGACCTGCAAACCAAAAGATTGCTGGTTCGATTCCCAGTCAGGGCACATGCCTGGGTTGTGGGTCAGGTCCCCAGTAGGGGGCACGTGAGGGGCAACCAATCATACATCTTTTGCACATTGATGTTTCTCTCCTCACTTCCCCTCTCTCTAAAAATAAATAAGGTCATAGAAAGAGAGGGGGGAGGGGAAGGAAAGGAGGAAGAGAGGAAGAAGGAGTTGTTTTCTCACTTGTCCTGTTGTGCTGGGATGTCAGATTCATTAAAACTGAGGAATTCTCTAGACGAATGGATGAGCTGAGAGCTTGTGTGAAATTGTCTTGGTGATAAATTTCTTTTCCGTTAGCTTTTGACTCCTATAGAACTGATACCCTGGTAATGGTTGGCTTTGGAAGGCTACTAATTCAACATTGACTTCAACACTAGCACTAGCTACCAATACAAAATGTCTTAGTTATTGAACACAACAGTATTTTAACTAGCTACCCACACCCAGGAATTGGACTAGAAATAGACCTGAGGCTGCAAGAGGGATGTCCTGTGCGCGGTGTCCTTGTCACCCCCGTCCTCTCGTCACTGGCCCAGACTGGCCTGCCTGGCCCCGAAGGTAGCAGGTCACTGCCCCTCCATCCTGGGCCCAGTGCAGGAATTGGCGGGCCAGGAAGTCCTTGCCTTCTTGGATCCTTCACAGCATTTTCCCGACACCTTCCCCTCTCAGCGTTAGCATGTCCACCTCTCCTCTAGCCATCTGTGTATTTTGTGTCGCCCCTCCGGACTGTGAGCATCTAAGGGCCAACACTGTGACTTAGTCTGTCGCCTCTGCAGCCTACCCTCCTAGCATTCGAGGGAGACTCAAAACTCCTGCCTTGTCACTTGGTGACCGTGACTGCCCATTGCATGTGGTTGTTGTCCTGAGAAAGGGAGCCCATGTTTTTTCCCTAACGCAATGCCATTTGAGGTCACCATGAAGAGTAAAGGAGTGACTGATAAGGAAGGGCCGGGTGTCTCGGGAAGGTCCTGCGTTTGGGCGGGGGAAGGATGAGCTGAGCTGGCATGATGGCCTGGGGGAGACAGCTGAGGGGCCGGCGCTCAGGCAGACCCCAGCAGGCTAGTCTCCCTGGGTTTGAAAGACTTCAGTCAAGATCTTGTTTGCATTTACTCTGAGAAGAAGCCTGGAATTTTCTTTTCTTGATAGTAGTCCAAGGGTGAGGTTTCTGGAAAGCCTAAGACAAAATTTATGCCTCACAGTGAGAGGCCAAGAGGGAGGAAAAACAATACGTTTCTTTTTCTTTCTTTGCTGAAAGCGGCTCGAGGAAGCAGCCTCGCAACCCAGCTCTGGCACTGCTGAGCCCTTGGAGGTGCACAGCGGCCACTTTGCACTTACACAGCAAGCGTCATTTAGTCCAGTGCTGATGCCACAGGAGCTGGGCCTACACGAGATGGTCAAAGTTGCTTAGCAACAAAACTGGCTGTATTCCTTCCTTCATGTATTTGTTTATAAAGTACTGGGCATCAGTTAAGCAGCCACGCTCTGCTAGATGTTGGGGATGACAGTAGTATGTCTGGCATCTCTGATTTCACTCGGGTGCCACCTGGGGAAATGTCTCATGATCTCTGAGACCTGGGTCCCCAGGAGTGGAGGCCATGACCTTGGCCTGAGCAATCAGGGTAGACCTGTCTCAGACAGGGTTCTCCCAGCACTTTGGAGAGATAGGTCTCCCCTGGTCCAGGCAGTCTTCCCATCCTGCAGACTCCTCAGAAATATGTGTTGTGGGAAGAACGACGTGAATATAATTAACATTGCTAGACTGTAAGCTTAAAAGTAGTTAAGATGGTAACTTTTCTATCATATTTTTTACCGTAATAATGTGTCCAAGGTCACACAGCTAGCAAATGACTCCAAAGTCCCTGCTCTTAACCTGTACACTGTCCTGTAATTCAGACTTCAGCGTATGTGTCACCTCCTCAAAGAGATTTTCTTTGCTTCTGAAACTGTGTCCAGTTACTCTGCCACCAACCGCATCTTACCTCGTCCACGGCACAGCTCAGACTTCTGTTGGGTTTCCTGGGTGCTTGTTTATTTATGTGCTTATTCACTGTCTCTCTCCCCCACTAACACCGGGGTTCAAGGCTGTCTTCTTTTCTTCTGTAGCCTCGGCATTTAGGAAAGTGCTTGGCACATAGCAGGCCTTCAATAATTATTTGTTCATTAATATCACTAAATTACATCGTTATAGAAGGCAATATAGTAAATGTATTAAAAGCGCACATTTTGAGTCCAAATCTATGGTTGGAATCAAAACTATATAAATCTGCCACAACGTTATCATATGATCTTTGGCAAAATGACCTAGCCAATTTAAGCCTGCATTTCTGCATCCTGAAGTGGGAATAGTAACTACCTCGTCAGACTGACATGAGAATTAGATACTGTTTACAAAGCTCTCAGCTTTACGTAAGGGTTTAGTGTGTGCTAGCTGTCACTGCTACAGAAAATAAAAAAGACGGACGTCATGCAGCCCAACTGCACCCCTCCAAGTTTAGTGTCACTCTCTGCCGAGAGGTGACAGAGTTTGCTCTCATACACTGTGGTAATTCATGAGCACATAAGAAAACTAAATTATGGAGGACTTACTATGTACCAGTTACCATTTTAAGCAGGTTTATAGCTACTGACTTAGCTCATCTCTGTCAATCATATGAGATGGGAACTTTATACCCATTTTACAGATGAGAAGAACTGAGACATAGAAGAGTTGAGTAATTTGCCCAAAGTTACACAACAAATAAATTGTCCCAAACTTGACAGTTGGTCTCTACCAACTTTGTTCTTAACCACTACTATACTGGGCCTCTCCATATTTTGGTTAACTTTTTAAAAAACTTAACATTAATCCATGCTATTATATATATATCCAAAAAGTCCACATGATTGTCAGTTTTAAAAAATAGATGATCTAATTAGTATGGCAGAATGCAGTTTTTTAATGTGTTGATGCATATATTTGATTTGGTTTGATATTTAAAATAATGCTGTGAGGTCACTACGGTTAGCTTCACTTTGTGGCTGTAGAAAGGCCAGGCAGAGGTCGCAGTGATTCTCGCCTGTCACTCAGCAAGTCAGAGCCAGGTCCTCTTCCTCCTGTGCTGGGAGAAGAGTGTGTCTGCACTGACAGAGTGTCACATGCGTAACGTGGCATATCCTCTTCAGTTGTGAGTTCACAGCTGGTGGTAGGAGTTTCAATAAACATTTCTTACCCCAACTCTAAGAAATCCCTCTACCTAAACCAAGATTATGTAACAACATTCTGCAAAATCAGAGTTTTCTCCTTTCGGTTTCTGGATGGACTTAAAGAGTTTGACCAATTCGAAACCATAATAACCTTCAAAGACACTGGAGGAGGAATCTTGTGGGTGAGAGGCCAATAAGAAATTCAGATTTACCCCGGCTGGTGTAGCTCAGTGGATTGAGCGCGGGCTGGGAACCAAGCGGTCCCGGTTCGATTCCCAGTCGGGGCACATGCCTGGGTTGCAAGCCAGGCCCCCATGAGGGCCATGTGAGAGGCAACCATACATTGCTGTTTCTCTCCCTCTCTGTCTCCCTCCCTTCCCCTCTCTCTAAAAATAAATAAAAATAAAAAAAATAAAAGAAATTCAGATTTAGAGTTTGGTCTACAGAGTAAAGGAAGCTAAAAATCCAGGATTGCCACTCCGAATAAGAATGGAAGCCCAATCAACGGAACACAAACGGAAGAGGAAGGGGATGCATGTTCGAATCTTTCTGAGACCTTATGAAACTAAAGCAGCAGCCTTTCATTTGGCTGTTGGGTTTATACCCACCCCAGAGTTAGGGCCCCCAGAAGCCTGTTCTGGTGGGTTATTGCTGACTTCTTGGAGGGAAAAGTACCAAGTGCAGCAAGAAAAAATGCTGATAGAGAGTGGGACTGTGGTCGGCAGCTTCTGATCAGGTCCCCAATGACCTCTTCCTCTTGGCACTCACATCCTTTGCAGTTACCTCTCCTTGACTGTCGGTGGGACAATAGTGAGTCACTTCTAAGGAATAAAATATGTCGGCAGTGACGGGCTGTTACTTCCAATATCAGACTACAAAAAGATGCTGGTTTCCATCTTCCCTCCCTCTCTCACTGGCTCGCTGGCTCTGAAGGAAGCCAGCGGCTATGCTCTGGGCCTGCCTGTGGAGAAGCCCATGTGGCCAGGGACTGAGGGAGGCCTTCACACCAGTGCAATGGCCAGGAAAGAAATGGGTCCTGCCAACATCTGCAGGAGCCAGCTTGGAACTAGACCTTCTCCACCTGAGCCTTCAGATGAGATGGTAGCCGTAGCTGCCCCTTTGACCACAGCCAGTGAGAGACCTTGAGGCAGAGGGACTCCTGACTCCAGAAACTGGGAAACAAATAATAGATATCCATTAAGGATGTTGAGTGACTACGTTTCAAGGTCATTTGTTATGCAGCAATAGGTGATTAATACAGAAACTGTGCCCAGGGTGAGGGCCCCATTAAATGAGACTCATTATTTACTTACTTAGTACCGATATGTTGAGCATTGGTAAGACAAAACTGTTTTATAGTTCCCTGTCTCCTCAGAGCTTTATTTGAGACAGGTCTACAGATACCTGGAAGAGCCAGCAGCATTGAGGGTCCAGTCCAGGTGGGCACTCTGGAGGAGGTGATCTGGCTTCCTGGACAGACAGTATTCAACTGGCTTTCAGAGGTGGGGGCAGGACATGTCGGGGAGTGTAGTGGATGATGGGAGTTGGGAAGCAGGGCTGGACCTGGCAGCCTACAAGTTAGTGGAAAAGGCATGAGGAAAGGGGTTCCTTGTGGTCAGTCAGCGCCAGCATCAGGGACTCTGGAGAAAGCAGCCAACCTCTTCCTGGCCCTAACACTGTGAACATAAACACCGTAAGCAAAGAATAAATGGCCTGTGTATTTTTACATAGCCTGTATTTTACCCAAATGGGGTCATTCTGCCCAGGGGTTTTGTTTTGTTTTGTTTTTTGCGATCCATTTTTCCTCAGATTTGGTAAAGTTTCCTTACTAGCTATTTATCAAGCTCTGTTTCTGGGCCTATAAGCGCCCCTCCCAGAACCCGCCTGGTCGCGGTCTCACGGTCTCCTTATTCCTGCAGGCCTCTCGGAGCAGCCGCTGGTGTTTCTACGGCCCCGTCTTTCTGCAGTCTCCTTGTGCGTGGGGAAGCTCTGGAAAGCACAGTTGGGGCGGAGAACTCGTTCCAATCAGAGACGTGGCCAGGCGGCCCAGGGAAAGCAGAACTGGCCCTCCCCACTCAGAGGGGGCTGCGCGCTGCCGGGGTAAACTTGCGGACAGGAGGCCGAAGGGCAGCGCTCCGTGGAAGGCCCTGGAGACCACACCGCTGGCGCCACGGGGACGGCTCCGCTGGGGCTGCGCGCAGCGGTTCTGAAAGTCTGCGCTTCCCGGAGATCTGAGCCGGAGCCGGGTTGTCCCCAGTGCAATCAGCGTTTGAGTGGAGACTCCACGCAGGGCGCCAGGGTCCCGGGGTCCCAGGAAGGCACCCCGCAGAGTCCCCATACCAGCGCTGCCGCGGAAAAGCAGCCTTCTGCTCCAGAGGCTTGTTGCCTGAGTTTTCCTAAAATACAAAAACTCCGGACAGTACTTGACAGAGTACGGGACACCGACTCCAACTCGGAGGCCGGAGGCCGAGGTGCAGCGCTGGGTACCTCCAGCGGTGCAGAGCCTGATGCGCGCTGGGCGGGAGCCGAGGTGGCTGGCGGGTCCTCAAGGTCTCTCACAAAAACGCTACAGCTCATGAGGAAAGCCGCCCCCTGACTGCACACCAGGACACCTCCGAGGACATGCAGGCCAGGCTGCTTCTCCACGGAAGACAATAGATTTGGTGGGAGCGGCCTTCCATGCAGCAGCCTGGATTCCATAGAAAACCCAGTCAGGGCGCAGCGGGGGGCTCCTGCCCCATCCGTTCTATTATCACATCCACGCAAATCAACAAATACTCGCCAGGTTCCCACTGCGTTGAGGTTCCTCTGCCCAAGAGAGGCTGCACCAGGGAGCAGGCCCCTTTCTGTGCTGAAGCTGTCAGAGGTTTCAGCCCTGGAGGCCGTGGAGGAGGTTTCAGCCCTGGAGGCCGAACAGGGACAGGGAGCTCCGCAAAGACCCCGCCCCCCATACCCAGGGGTCCACGGCTGTGCCCACAGTACAGGAAGGGAGTCTCACCACCATAGCACAGGCGGCCCAGAGGGCTCTCCTGCCAACCAGGTATACAAAGACAGAGTAAGAATCTCCGTAGTTGGGATAAACAGGGTCCTTGAATAACTCAAACAGATGTGACTGTATGTTTCATAAGAGAGAGATTTCTGTGGAACAATATGTTCTGGAATACGCAACAGTGGCCAGCTATTGCTGCCTCTGGTTGTATAGTTTAGTGCTTTGAGGGGGCCTGTGTTGGCATCCCCAAGGCCATCTCTGTATTCACAGATTTGCTAGAAGGACTCGTGGGACTCAGCACATAGTTGGACTCAGGCTGAGACTGATTCCAGTGATGACAGAGGGAGACACAGTTGGATCACAGTGGAAAGAGACACGGGAACAATCCCGAGAAATCCGTGCCCAGGCTCTCCACGCTGTCCTTCTTCAGCATGCCACTTTCTGCAGCAATGAGAAATGCAGTAATGTGTGTGCAATGCTTCTGCCCAAGAAAGCCTGGGGAGACTCAGCATTCAACATGTGTGCTGATGTTGGTCACATCTGTGCCCTCTGCCTGGCACGCACCAAAATCCCAGACTCCCGGAAGGAAAGCAGGTTTTCATCATGAATCACATGTTTGTGCAGACGGTATAGGAGCAGAGAACCGCTCTGTCAGTTCTGAGAACGGTGGGGACACCAGACACCAGCCACAGGCCACCCTCCCAAGCAGGTCCTTCTAAAGGTAACAGTCTCAGGCCTGCTGTGTCAGCTCTTCTCTGCGCACAGCCCAAAGCAGAGATGATGAGCATTAGTAGGGCTGCTAGCCTCTCCCTCGGGCACTGGACCTGGGAAATAAGAGCACCCTCGGGCGTTGATGCTGAGAGTAGAAACCAAAGAGCTTGGCTGAGTGTCAACCTGGCAGTGCCCTAGCAAAGGGGAGAAATGCCAGCGCTGGGGGTTCAACAAGAAAATGACTATTGATTCTGTTTCCCAGATGCTGTTGCTCTTCTTTCCCTGAAACGCGTCACCCCAGCTGTTCCCAGTTTTCCATGCATTGTCTATGTCCTTTAGAGCCACATTATTAGTTTATTCTCTCCACACGTGGTTTATCCTCTCCATATACCTCCACTGCTCAGCCAGAGTGTGACCGCAGAGCCGGCCCAAATGGTCCTGTCCCGTTTAACGAGATACTGAGGAGCTTTTCAGAGACAACAGGCCGAATCCACAAGTTACACAGCAGAAGCATGTGCAGAGGAGACTTTGACCTCCAGCTGCGCCTGGAACCAAGGTCTGCCCCCTGCAAAGGAACCACACAGGACCAGGACAGAACCAGAACTTTAACTCTGGAACCCTTTCAAAACCAAAGGACTCGTTTTCCAGGATGATCTGGTGTTGACATCTCTTTACCATAAGTGGCCCAGCTCCAAGGTCCTCCAACTAAAACTTGCCCCACCAGCACTTCAGCACCCCTGTCCCCCAGCTCCTTGAAAACCTGTCCCGAACCCTGGATCAGGGAGTTCGGGCTTCTTGAGCATTAATTTCCTGTTCGCGTAAGTGGCACCATTCATGATAAAATAGCCAACCTTTCTCCACGGCAATTCTCGGTGTTTAGTGCTTGGCCCTGCTAGGGCCAGGTGGACAAACTCTTTCTGTTCCGTAACAAGAGTAAGTCTTGACACCTTTGAAGTAAAAGAGCTAACAGGCCCACTCACCCCATGACACTGACCCAAGACCACCCAAGACATAGGCAGAGAAAGAGCAAGCACCTCCAACCTCAAAGGAGGGGGAAAGGCTTGTGAGCTCATCACCAGGGAAGCGGCACAGAGCCACTAACAGTCCTTAGCTACCTGCTGCCGTCCATGTCCATTGGACTTTGGGCTGACTGAGGTGACATGTTCACAGAAATGACTGAGAAGTTTGGGGCATGGAGACCATGAAGATTTTGGTCTTCACCGGGGTGGTCGAGGCAGCAGCTGGCTGACCCAGCAAGGCCATGGCTGGCGGA
>PVJI01034263.1:0-10597 GCA_004026765.1 Micronycteris hirsuta | reverse complement strand
CAAAGGTTCTTTTGAATTGGTTTTTCAGGATTCTTAGGGTATAATCCCAGTAGTGGAATTGCTGGGTCGAAAGGCAGTTCCATTTTCAATTTTCTGAGGAAGTTCCATACTGTTTTCCACAATGGCTGCACCAGTCTGCATTCCCACCAACAGTGCAGTAGGGTTCCCTTTTCTCCACATCCCCTCCAACAGTTATCTGATGCTTTGTTGATGATGGCCATTCTGACTGGTGTGAGGTGGTATCTCATTGTGGTTTTAATTTGCATCTCTCTGATGGCTAATGATGTTGAGCATCTTTTCATATGATTCTGGGCCCTCTTTATGTCTTTTTTCGATAAGTGTCTGTTTATGTCCATGGCCTAATGTCAAATACTTATTAGGAGAGGGAATTTGATGTTTTGAAAATAGAAATCCTTGTATATTATACATTAAATAACACTTTCAACTTTAATATTAGATATTCTGGATCATAGAATATTTTTATTCTGCCAGATTTTACTATAACTTGAGAGAGAGAGAGAGAGAGAGAGAGAGAGAGACGGGGAGAGAGAGTGAGGCATCATAGATAGCAAACATCTTTGGAGTGGTGATGGCATCTCATTAATTGTGTTCACTTCATCCCCATTATGAATGTCAGGAACCCAACTGTATTAACAGATGGGCTGATAAAATAAAGAAATATTGTAAGCACTGGGCGTAGGAATCAATGATAGTCTCCGTTCAAATCCATATGGAAATATTATATATAAGTAATGGTATAAGGAAGAAGATGTTTGAGTCCACAATTTATGGAATTTTGTCTGATAGCAGGGAAATATATAGATGAATGAAAAAGTAATGTTTGTATTTCCCCTAATTATTTCCTGAATGCCAAGAAAACTAGATTTATCATGTAATTTCAATAAATCTCTGCCTAAGGATAATCTCTAGATAATTTATCCTAATAGAAATTTTATAAAATGCAGTTGTATTTTATAATTATCCTTGTGCCTACTTACTACATTTCTCTGATTATCTTCAGTTATTATTTGAAAGACTTGGCTCCCTAGAGTTCAAGTTGCAGCAAATTTGGCCGCAATGAACCAGCTGGAGAGTAGTAATTCATACAATTCTTCTACTCCCCGGGTTGAGCGAGTTAAGGCAATGTGTGCTCCAGTATTTCATCAGAGACCACACCGATAAAGTCACCGATAAAGTCAGTGAAGAGAGTTACAAACTGCATTTCCTCAAGAGGACCACAAAGTGTCCAGAAGGCTTGTGGAGACTGCTGTCAAAATCAATGCACAGAAGCAACTTTTCCCTGCCCCCGAAACAAGGACGAAGCTAGAAGGACCCAGGATAAGAAACACTCTGCAACAGGCGGGTAACCCTGAGGGCTGCTGGGGGAGGTTCTTGGATGACACAGTCAAGAAAGCTGTTAAGAGACATTGAGACCTTAGGGAACATCTTGTTGCCCAATGTATTCCTGACCTTCCTCCCTGGTTGGGAAGTAGTTTTATAGCTAATGCAGCATTCCTGTTTGAGAAGACCAATAGTTGATGGACTGATGCTGGCAGATGGGTTTTTTTTTCACCAATAGTCTGGTCCTCATCTTTGCAGCTTTAGGAATCCATTTTATTTCTTTCTTGGGGTACGGTTTGTGGGGCCTGAGCCAAATGTAAGAGACAAATTTTTCAACAAGAAGGTCAATTGCTAGTGCCCAGAAATAGAATTCTCTCTAGAGTACCTTTCACACAGCACCCACTCAAGCAGATTGGAAGATTCAATCCGTGTTAAACAGACTGATTCAACTGATGAGCATTTTCTCTTACAATAGGAGAATCCAGATGCCAGTAAGTTAAGACTAGGAAGAAAAGCAATAATATTAAAAGCAAACTAATTTTGAGGGATAGTGTGATCAGTTATTATAGAACAATGGACTCTTTTTAAGATTTTATTTATTTATTTTTAGAGAGAGGGGAAGGGAGAAAGAGAAGGAGAGAAACATCAATGTGTGGTTGCCTCTCATGTGGCCCCCACTGGGGACCTGGCCTGCAACCCAGGCATGTGCCCTGATTGAGAATCGAACCACCGACCCTTTGGATAACAGCCCACTGAGCTACACCAGCCAGGGTTCACAATGCATTCTTATTAGAGCTATAACCTGGTAAACAAACTGGGAAATATGTGTTAGTCATGTGCCCTTTACCCTGGTTACTCACAGGCAACATTTTTGACTACTCCCTTTTTTTCCAATCACCCAAATCTTTCATTACATGATGTTATATTACAAATTCCAAAACAGTATACTTTCATTCAACCATTATATATTAGGTGTTCATGCTGCTTTTTCTTTACTTTGTCCTCAGGTTCCCAGTTCATGGCATTTTGATGATTCACTGTTAGGTTTAATGGGGGCATCAAATGCCACCATGACTCTGGCTCAAAAAATGTGGCATTAGGAAAGTTACAAGGAAAAAGTTTGAAAGTTTATGTGAGAAAGCATTACATATACTGGAAAACATAGATTTTAGAGGCAAACAGAATTTCTATCTGCTCTAGTGCCAACTAGTTGTGTGACCTTGGGCAAATTACTCAAACACCGTAAGCTTCAATACATTCATTTTTAAACTATAAATATTGCAAACTGTTTTAAGCTTTTATGAAATAGAAATAACATTACTAAGTATGTATAACATGCCTGATACATGGTAAAGGGTCAATAAAAGATATGATGATGATGATGATGATGGTGGTGATGATGTTGTTTATACAGTAGCTGTCTGTGTTGACAAGGTCATTACTTTGTACACAACGATGTGAGCACAAGGTTTAACCTGAGCCAAGATACTGTATTCGTCACTAACAGGAGAAAGCAAAGATATAGTCAAATTCAGCTAAAAAGTAAATTGAAGCTAGAAGGGTAAGATTCAGGGAAACCACAAATTTAATACTCAAATATTTATTTTCCTTCATGTATATGACAAAAGAGCAATATAACTCCCAAAGTGGATGAGGAATAGGATACATTTGTTTGGTAAATAGATTAGATTATCACATTGAAGAAATCTGGCCTCCAGATATAAATTTGCCTCTATTGTTTCCCTATTGCTTGTCAGTTTGGATGCTGTGCGCTTCCTGATGCGTCTTTGTCTTTAACCTCATATTACAGTATATACCTGTGAAATATGTATTCCCATCCCTTACTTTCTTTTACAGATGAGAAAACTTAAGGTGGCTTGAACTAAGGAAAAATATCAAAGTAGAGATAGAATGGCTTGTCTTTAGGTACTAGGGAGAACTACATAGAGGGTGAAGGACTGATCTGCAGGAGCCTAAAGCCAGGAACGCCTCCTTTATACAGGGGGATTCAGAGATCCGTCCTGACACTCTCTGGGAAGCCTTGCCTCATTCCGAGACCTGTGAAGTCTTCTGCTGGGAGCTCTCTGGGTCCTCTGCTCTAGCATTCATCATATTTCACTAGAGTTAGTTGAAGTAGTAAAATGATACTTCGTGCACATTTTTTCACGCACTAGACTTGATATTCTGCACTTAGTAAATATAACAGGAACAACTATAAAGGACACACGGACAAAACCAAGGGGGTGGAATCAGGGGAGGGTGGAGGGGTGGCTGGGGTAGGGGATAGAGGTGAGGGAAAAAGGCAGACAACTGTACTTGAACAATAATAAAATGTAAAAAATGGGAAAAAAAAACAGGCTTCTGTATATAGACGTTAACAGATGGGTGGGCAGATAATGACAAATGTGGCAGGTGGCTTGTTTCTCTTTTAACTCACTCCCTTCCTGGAAGCTGGCTTTTGATAGAGGGAGAAAAATGGATGACTTGGTGAACACAATGAGAAGTTTCATCCTTTAAGAAAGAGCTAATATTAGCAAGAGAATGGCTGGTTTGTCCTGTAAATGTTTCACACTAAAGAAACCAAGAGACTTATCTGCTGTGGTCCCCACACTGAATCTGAGAGTAAATAAATGCAATGCTTTAGGTGATAATAGTAGCTGCTAGGGCAGGAAAAAAAGTCTCAGTGGCTTAAAATGGAGAAACTTATGTTTTCTTATTTAAAGATAAAATGGTGATGGGGAGGAAGGCTCTGCTCCACACAGTCATGGAGGAATCTGGACTGACAAGTGCCATCCGAAAGGAAGCCGGCCAGTGAGCCTGGGGGAAAGGGGAAGGGTTTATGAGCAGTGAGCTAGCTTTGCCACATTAACCTAAATAGAAAGGCACTCAAGTGTGTAATGCATTTTTCTTTCTTGTGGTTCTTTGAAGATTTTACTTTACATTCTGGCTTTTATTTTCTTTAGATAACTTCAGGTGGAGTATTTTTTTTTTTTTTTTTGCATATTGCAAATGCAAATGCAAGAACTTTATTTTCTAATTCATACATTGGTGCTAGCAACTAATTCATTAGCTATTCAATGAAAGTATGCATATTTCTTTATTTTATTTTTTAATTGAGTTTATGGGGGTTTCTTAATATATTGTATCACATGCACACATCTGATATACAGAGTGGGTGCAAGGAAGGATCCGCGCTGCAGACAGTGGGTTTTGTAGGAAGGCAGAGAACACATTTCTAGATGACTCATCATCCCATTTTGTCATGAGTTCATCAGTCTGATCTCTACAGAGGACACGGGGAAAGTTTATATATCTTCATTGTCCCTCACAAAACTTTTAAAAAAGTTTTAATTAAAGCTTTTCTAAGTATATATACTTATGTCTTGAAACAATCACAAATTTATAGATAAGTTCTAAGTACAGCATAAATATATTTTTTTCTAAACCATCCATCTGCCTGCTGTGACTTGTTGTCTGATCACTTCTTAATATTTTAGTGTGCTTGTGGTGTCTCGGGTGACTTGTTACACAGCTGTTAGGACGGCAATGTCACCTAATCCTCAGACCCTATTCAAGTTTTGTCAGTTGTTCCCATAATGTTCATTAGAGTGGGATGGTTCAGGTCGAAATCATATGTTATATTTGATTGTCACAACTTTATTACCCTTAAGTCAAGAATAGTGTTTTCTTGATTTTCATGACCTTGATATTGTTTGAGGATAGGCCACTTTTCCTTTTTAGTTGAGAGCCCCTTAATTTAGGTTTTCCATTATGACCAGATTCAGGTCATGCCTCTTTGAATATCACAGAAATCAGGATTTATTTTCCTCATTACAGCCTATTAAATGTCATACAAGTTCAATTTCCTCAAAATTAGTGATGTTAACTTTTTCCCTTTTGTAGATAAGTATATTGTGGGAAGGCACTTTGAACTACGCAAATATCCTGATCCTCATCAAACTTGCAATCTAGTCATTTATTATTTACTTATAGTGGTATGGACAGATTCAACATTTAAAAAAGTCTGTTTGAGGTGTTACCCATTGTTGCCATTATTTATTCTGATGCTGAGTTTGCCCCTGGTTTGGCCAGGTTGAACCCTTTATATCTGGTTTCTTTGTCTTTTTGACATGTCTCCATCTTCTTTGAGGACCTTCTTACTTGTTGGTATAACAATATGTCCTAGGCTTGTACTTAGCCTGCCCCAACCCAAAATCTGCTATTTCTATGACAAGATCTAAGTCCTTTTAATGGAGAATGGTACTTAGAAGCCAAAATTTAGGTGCTAAATGTGCTCATTATTATTGGGGTGACACTGCTCCCAGGTCCTGGCAGTAAACAGCCCTAAGGACCATGTGAGAGTATATACTGTTTACACATATGCACGTATTGGCAACAATACTTGTCTATCTCTCTGTCATAAAAACGATGAGTTTATACAGACACCTCTAATTCCAGTCTAACAGCACAGAGTCTATTCTAGTTTTCCCCTTTCTACATTTGTAACTTATTTCTCTGATAGCAAGAAACCTAAATCCATTATCTTAAATATGTTTAGTTATTTTATTTATCCCACTGCATGTTAAGCAATCTATCTCTGCCCACTCCTTCCTCCTGTGTTTCTCTTCTCACCCCACTGTACACACTAATCTACCACCCAGGGCATATTTCTGTCCCCCACGAACACCTTCGACATCCCTATCAGGCCCTGACTCTCCATGCCAAGATGCCCCCTGGCATGGGTTATTCCTGACCCTACTTTTTCTGTAATACCTTGTGCCAGGCGACCCCCAGGCATGGGTGCCCTTTTCCCTCTAGGTTCTTATTCCCCAACCATGCTATTCTTCTCCCTGCCTGGGCTCTGACAGCCTGCAGCAGGCTGGCTCCCTGACTTTTCCTGAATACCATCCTCCCCCATTCAGAATCTGACCCCCCCTTCCTAGGCTGCCCCCACATTTGGAGGTAGCCTTCCTTGTTCTCCAACACTACATGCTGGGTGTCCCCTCTGTTAATTTGCTGCTTTTATTGCTCTGGGCTGTCCCTCTGTGTTGCTGCTTAGCTCACCCTGCTTTAATGCTCTGCATGGCACCAGCTTCACCACATTCGAGCTCTGGCACCCACATCTAACAACAACCCATTTCCTGGTGGCAGCCACTTGGCTCTCTGCTCAGGGCCTCTGACATCTCCTTTCACACCACTGAAGCTTTCCTCCATCCCCCACCACCAGTGTGGACATCTACCTGGTCCTGTCCCACCTGATGGATTTAGGGGTGAATTTTTCAGGAAGAGAAGAAAAGAAAAGCACAAGAAAAGTTGCACAACTTTCTTGAATGAAGATCCTTGGGGGACATTTCTTTGGTATGAGAGCTGGACCTCATTGGCCTTACCTAAGAAGATGTCCTTAAAAATCTAATTTTTCCAAGTGGCAATATTAGAATAGGCACTATCCATCTAGGTTTCCCATTGTTTCCATGACTCATGTGGTCATATGGATGCTGGAGGCACTGGGCGGTGGGGGGAACTTGTGCTATCACCGCCAGCAGGGCAGCGGTCAGTGGAGAGTGATCCACCTTGGACTGAGGCTGCCCGCTCTGGCCCGTCTTGATCAGGCTTGGCATGTGGCTCTGAAGCTCCAATCTATAAAAGGGAAGATTTTCACTGTCTGGAAGAGGACTTACAGGCACAGTCACCTCTATTACCAAGGAGAGATCTACCACTAACGTACACAAATCCCTTTCCAGGTGCTTGGTGAATTTCTCACTTCTTAATCAGTAATGTAAAAAAAAATTAAATATCTGTACATAGTTTGTGGCTGTTAAGAAAGAATACTAGAGAAAAATTTTGTATGAAGTTTCACTAAATAACTTTTCTGCTCAGCTATTAAGAAATAGTAAAACTAGCCATGCCTTTCTTTTCTGCGGTTCATGTCCAGGTCTACACCTAACTTCTCTTTAAGACACTATAAAGTCAAATGATATCATTCTCAGTTTAAAGGTTTGTACAGCTTGGGATATGGATCAATAAAATAGCTATATAGATCTGTCACTTGAAAGATATATTTGAAGTGGCTTTAGCAGCTCAGGAAACTGTAAATTTGTTTTCATGAAATGATTAAAGAATGATTGTGAGGAAATACCTGATTCCCTTTCTCTTTCAAATTTGTCAGAAAACTCCCAAATCTAATCAAATAAATCCTTTCAAGAGAACTCAGTATATACTAATACTGATTCCTCTAAATACTTCAAACTCTTGCTTTTTTTTTTTTTGTCTCCAAAGTGTGTTGATGGGGAAACAATACTTTTAATGACCTTAGAAGTTATTTTCAGCATGTTTGAACTCATCATTGGACTCACTGCACAATAAATGGACATATTTTTTATGTTCAGTGATTTGATATTTTTCACATCTACACATTCACATCTCTACTCATTTGATTCTTACAGGTTATAATAAAGAATATACATTCACATTTTAAATACTTTTATTCTACAGTAAACTTTATAAATATACTGGGTACTCCCATTTCTAATATGATTGACGAAGTTCCTAACAGATTCACTGGAAAACAAAGCCAGAAACTGCCTGAAGACATTGGAAAATGAAATAAAAGCAAGCAGATTGTGTAGAGGAGTAGCATAGATGAAGAGGAAAAACACACTGAGTTTTCCACTTTTATAAGTTTTAGCCTGTGCTCAGTGATTAAATGATTTATAAGTGATAAGGTGTGCTCAGTGATTTTAGGGGTTTATAGAGGGAGTAGAAATCAGATAGAAAATTGTGTAATTTTACTGTCCTGAAGAACTTGAGGACACAGTTTGGGACAACCACAGCTGCCAGAAAATGAAAAAAGAATCGCAGAAAAGAGAAAGCAGAAGCACGAAGCTTTGCACTCTGACTGAAACATTGTCCAAATCTCTGGCCGACCCTTCAACCATGCATGAATGGGACAATCTCCAAGGTAAAGACCAAATAACTAAACTGAGATTTCAACTACCTCTCCAAAGACACAGCTTGCAGCTAGAGTCCAAACAAATGAATTGCTGGTTAAAACAAACAGAAAACTAACAAAAATACTCTTTAGAAGAATATAATAGAACTAACTCTCCACAGTGAGGTTCATGACACAATCCAAAATTATTTAACCTTTGAGAACCAGGAAAACAGGCCCCATTCTGAAATGAGAAGGCGAAATCAATAGAGACTGGCTCTAAGATGACAAAAATGTTAGAGCTAGGAAAGTACTTTAAAACATTTTTTATGACTATGCTCAATAATGTAAAAAAAACACTCATAGTGTATAAAAAGGTACAACATGTCAGAAGATAAATAGAAGCTTTAAAAGAGAACCAAAACAGAAACTAAAAACAGAACTGCCTTTTGACCCAGCAATTCCACTGTGGGGATTATATCCTAAGAGCCCCGAAACACCGATTCAAAAGAATCTATGCACCCCAATGTTCATAGCAGCACAATTTACAATAGCCAAGTGCTGGAAGCAACCTAAGTGCCCATCAGTAAATGAGTGGATCAAAAAACTGTGGTACATTTACACAATGGAATTCTATGCAGCAGAAAGAAAGAAGGAGCTTCTACCCTTCGTGACAGCATGGATGGAGCTGGAGAGCATTATGCTAAGTGAAGTAAGCCAGGTGGTGAGGGACAAATACCATATGATCTCACCTTTAACTGGAACCTAATCAACAAAACAAGCAAGCAAAATATAACCAGAGTCATTGAAATTAAGAACAAACTGACAGTAACCAGAGGGGAGGGATGGGGGGATAATGGAGAAAAGGGGAAGGGTGGTCAAGGAACATGTATAAAGGACACATGACAAAGCCAAAGGGAGGTAGGATGGAGTGTGGTAGGGTGGGGGGAGTGGTGGGGGGAAATGGAAACAACTGTGCTTGAACAACAACAACAAAAAAAGATAAAAGAGAGAACCAAAACATAATTCTTATGAATAGCCTATAACTTGGTGGTCACAGAGTAGATACTTAAAAAATGTTTTTCAAATTTAAAAAAATGGCACTTTTCATTTTTTTCTTTACCTATATATATTGACTTTTACTTTTTATTCTTTTCACTTATTTGTTTAAAATTTTTATTCTTTTAAGAGTTTTTAGCTCTAAGGCCATGGTTTCTCTTTCAAACATACATACAGCAGTTATGTGCCAGATGTTGTGCTAGGAACAGTTTATTAAAAATAGATAATGGTTATGATGGTGATGATGATTATAGCTGAGAATAGACTATAAATATGTAATGTAGGGCCATTATCTTCATTTTATAGGCAGGAAATGGAATCTTAGAGTAAATGTTACATATTTTCACTGCCATTTGTTAATATAATGTGTTAAGATCTATTTGTAAAAAGAGTCATCCTCTGTTTTTCCATTTGATTACATTTTACAGTTTCTGTGTCTCTTTTGAGATATTATATCCTTTTCTTCATTATGAGCATTTTTTCCTTAAATTATTGAGGATAGTTAAAAAAACAGTTGCTCAGGCAGCAAATTGCAGTGAAAACATGTGATGGTCCCTCTAATGGCGCAGCCTGAGTTGGTGTTACTCTCCCATCCTTGGAAGGTATGGATTTCTTTGTTGGTGGAAGAAAAATTGCGTCTCACTTTCTCGCTTTGGTAACTCTCAGACACTCCTTTAAATTCCACATGTTGGCCTTCTCTCATGATGTTAGATTATAATTCCCAAACATTTTTATTGACGGTATCAGAGCACGTTGCTATCTTTCCTTTCCATCAATTCTTTGGGTACATTTTTTTTTTACCTTAGAGATTCATATAATGAAAAGAATAATGATGATAACAAGTAAAAAGAAGGAGGAGGAGGAAAAGAAGAAGGACAGTGGGGGAAGAGAAAGAAGGAGAAAAAGAGGAAGAAAGACAATTGTTTCACGAAGGCAGGGACATTTTCTTAATCCCTACTGCCTAACACAACACCTGGGACATAGTCAAACACCCTAATTAATATTTACTAAATGAATCCATAAATAAGGGTAAGATCAAAAGAAGATGCGCTGCAAGGGATTTCTACTTTATTTTCTATCTATATTTTTGTTTTTAAAATTCTCCTAATGAGCTTCCAATTTTACTGTCTATTTGTTTTTTCATTCTTTTGTTCCCCTTGGTCTTTTGGGTGCTCACCCTTTTTCCTTCACAGTGTGAACTGCCCTGTGTCTTTTCTTTTTTTTTTTTTTTTTTTTTTTTTTTTTTTTTTTTTTTTTTTTTTTTTTTTT
>PVJI01034262.1:0-10592 GCA_004026765.1 Micronycteris hirsuta | reverse complement strand
GCTGGTGTAGCTCAGTGGATTGAGCGCGGGCTGGGAACCAGACGATCCCGGTTCGATTCCCAGTCAGGGCACATGCCTGGGTTGCGGGCCAGGTCCCCTATGAGGGCCAAGTGAGAGGCAACCATACATTGCTCTTTCTCTCCCTCTCTGTCTCCCTCCCTTCCCCTCTCTCTATAAATAAATAAAATCTTTAAAAAAATTTATATGGAACCATAAACGACCCTGAATATCTGCTGCAATTTTTAGAAAGAAGAGCAAAGCAGGAGGGATCACAATTCCTGATATCAAACTGTATTACAAGGCCACTTTAATCAAAACAGCTTGGTACTGGCATAAAAACAGACAGATAGACCAATGGAACAGAATAGAGAGCCCAGAAATAAACCCAAGTCTCTGTGGGCAATTAATCTTTGACAAAGGGGGCAAAAGCATAAAATGGTATAAAAATAGCCTCTTCAATAAATGGTGTTGGGAAATCTGGACAGCTACATGCAAAAAAAATGAAACTCAATCACCAACTTACAACATACGCAAAAATAAATTCAAAGTGGATAAAAGACTTAAATATAAGCCATGACACCATAAAAGTCCTAGAGGAAAACATCGGTAGGAAAATCTCAGACATTCCACGCAGCAACATCTTCAATGATATGTCCCCTACAGCAAGGACATAAAAGAAAGAAGAAACAAGTGGGACCTCATCAAAATAAAGAGCTTATTCAAGGCTAAAGAAAACAGTATTAAAATAAAAAGACAACCAACAGTATGGGAAAACATATTTGCCAACGATACCTCGGACAAGGGTTTGATCTCCAAAATATATAAAGAACTCATACGACTCCACTCCAGGAAGACAAAAAACCCAATTAAGGAATGGGCAAAAGACATGAACAGACACTTCTTGAAAAAAGACATACAGAGGGCACAGAATCATATGAATAGATGCTCAACATCATTAGCCATCAGAGAGATGCAAATTAAAACCACAATGAGATACCAGTTCACACCAGTTAGAATGCCATCATAAACAAAGCAACAGATAACTGTTGGAGGGGACGTGGAGAAAAGGGAACCCTACTGCACTGTTGGTGGGAATGCAGACTGGTGCAGCCACTATGGAAACCAGTATGGAATTTCCTCAGAAAACTAAAGATGGAACTGCCTTTTGACCCAGCAATTCCACAGCTGGGATTATACCCTAAGAGCCCTGAAACACAAATTCAAAAGAACCTATGCACTCCAATGTTCATAGCAGCACAGTTTACAATAGCCAAGTGCTGGAAACAACCTAAGTGCCCATCTACAAATGAGTGGGTCAAGAAACTATGGTACATTTACACAATGGAATTCTATGTAGCAGAGAGAAAGAAGGAGTTTATACCCTTTGCAACAGCATGGATGGAACTGGAGAGCATTATGCTAAGCAAAATAAGCCAGGTGGTGAGGGATAAATAACAAACGATCTCACCTTTAACTAGAGTATAATCAACAAAAAAAGCATGGAAAACATAACAGAGACATTAAAATTAAGAACAATATAACAATAGCCAAAGGGGAGGTGGGAGGGGACTATGGGGAGAAGGGTCTTCAGGAACCACTATAGAGGACACATGGACAGAACCAAGGGGGAGGATGGAGGCAGGCGAGGGAGGTGTGTTTGGAGGGGGTGGGGGGAGGAGAGGGGAGAGGATGCAGACAACTGTAATTGAACAACAATAAAGTAATATATTTTTTTAAAGTTTTATTCTGTGGAAACTGGAGATTGTCTACTAGTGCAAGGTTGACAGCCAACTAATAGAACTCAGAGATTAGACTGTTTATCATCACTGGGGTTCACTGGAAATAATTGATTTATTGAAACAATTCCACACTCAAAATAGGTTTTATAATTTTCCCTAGGTATAGAAAAAGCTGTACTTTTCATTGGGAAGAGACCATTTCTAGGCTTACATATAACAGCAATAATAAGGGCTTTGTTCCTACTGAAAAAAAAATTTTGAAAATACACTAAAAATCATGTTTTACAACTCTCATTGTGTTATACAGGGTTCTCCAGAGTTGCAGAATCAATAATATACATATTATATTAGTTAAGATATAGTATATATAAAATAATATGTATTATATATACACTATATATTATTATATATTATATGACATAATTACATTATATATTCAATATATATTAAATGCATTATGTATTTAATATGATATATAACATATGGAAAATACATATACACATATACTATATTATATAAAACATATTATGTATACTATATATTAAATACATATTTAATGTGCATATTATATATTATATATTATATAATATATAAAATAAATATATATACACAGAGATTTAGTATATATAACATCTGTCTAGAAGGCATTCAACCATGTAATCTGAAAAATAGAGACATCTATCGAAGATACAAGAAACATTGTGCACAAGACAATACCTCAGTCCTCTTCAAAGTAGGCAGCTTGGGACCTTACATAGTTCTCCCAATTGACATCAGCTGCCCCATCATATTTTCCTGAATCTCACTGACTGTCTGAAATTTCATCCCTTTCAAAGAGGATTTCAGTTTTGAGAAAAGCCAGAAATCACTGCATGCCAAATATAGGCTGTAATGGGGCTGAGTCACCCGGGTGATTTAATGTTTCACTCAAAAACTCTGCACGAGACATGATGGATGAGCAGGCTCATTGTCATGATGAAACTGCCAATCACCAGTTGGCCCTAGCTGTGGCCTTCTGAATCATCCAAACAGTTTCCATGGAGGAATGTTCAAGTTTAACATGAAATTGGATGCAGATTCATTGCTCTACTCAGTCAGTTTGAATGTGACGGCCACACAGTACACATAGTCACTCAATGGCATTTACCACCCCCACTGCCTAGAACAATAAAGTCATCATTGTTCACATGCATGCCTTCCAGTCCACTCTCCTTGGCTGCCAAGTTACATCGATGTCGCAGAAACCGTACTCGTTATATTAACAATGGTTGGAGTTTTTCCAGACAGACTCTGTCTATCTCATATATGTATATATATTAATATGACATATATAAAGGTATTTATTATAGAGAACTGACTCAAATCATTATGGAGGCTGGTAAGTTTAAAATCTGCAGAGATGATGCCCCAGTTCATGTCCGAAGGATGGAAGCTGCTGTAGAAACAGGAAGAGCAATGTGCTATTTGGAAGGCCATCAGGCAGAAAATTCTCTCCAACTCAGTGCAGAGTTGGCCCTTTTTTCTCTTCAGGCCTTCAGCTGACTGGATGAGCCCACTCTCACTCTGATGGTCCATCTGCTTCATTCAGTCTACTGATATGAATGTTAACCTCATCCAAAACAACCTTCACAGAAACATCTATAACATTTAGCAAAATATCTGGCACATACATTGAGACCATTGAAGGGGGGAAAAAGACACCAAAGGAAGAAAAATTGGAAATAACTTAAATGTTCGTTAATAAGGAATCAGTTAAAAGACTAATTCAGCCACATACTGATATACATAAATCATTATTTTTTAGTGTGGCAGAAGATTATTTAGTGTAATCAAAAAGTTTCTTAAATACCACTGAACAGGCTCTCCCATTATATAAGTGAATTCTTATAGTACCTTGAGCTATAACTCATCCAGGCCTAGACATTTAGACTTTTCTAGTGCACTCAGGTACTCATCAGAGCCAGAAGATGGAATCACAAAACTGGAAAGGAACACTGTGGTCCTCTCATCCAAATCCCCCCAAGAGTGATAAAGAAAAATAAGATGGTGGTTTAGATATACCTAGAATTGTTGACAGAGTTTTGATGTCAGACATTTAAAAATAATAAGCATTTAAATGTCAGACTGGGGTTTGATGCTGACCATCAAAACAAATGGGAAGAGTACAAACCTGCTTTGGCAAAATATCATTTCACTTTTCCTATTTTGTACTAAAGTCAAAATTACAGAGGGTATTGTTACCATCGAAGGAAACCCCAGAAGTAGGTCTCAGGCCTGCCTATGCCTCAGGATTACATGGGGAGTGACATAAAAATATAGTTGTCAGGATCCATCTCAGACTTACTCCCAGGATTTCCCCACCCTTCTGGTGAGAATGCCCATCTAGAGCTTTACTCAAATTGTGGACTTGCTTTATTTAGACATATCCAGAACAAATGCAAAAAAAGGAACTGGACATGCAACTTGTGATTCAAAATAAAAAACAGGCCTACAATTGCAAAAACACTTTTCGCAACTACTCTTTTCCACCTCAAATAAAGCTTGGTATCGGAAAAAGTCTTAATCATGCCATTTCTGAAAATAATCACACACACAAAAAACAATCAGAACACTGATTTTAACTTCATGTCTGGGATCAGCCTTTCAGAATCCAATTATATATGTATAATATATCTACCTGTTAACAATAGTTACAGATTTGAATGCCACTCCATTAGAGTTTAAAGTTCTGATATTAATGAAAAAATATTCTTCTTGTACCATTTGTTGTATGTGAACTGCAACAAAGTCTACAGAAATACCAGTTCTCATTTCCAGAATGTGACTTTTAATTATGAATTTGCTACTTGTGGACTGAGAAGTGAGGACTGTAACATTCACAAACTCTGTGAAAAACATGATGAGAAGAATGCCTATAAAAATACATTAAGGTCCTTGGATAAAAAATACCATCTAGACACACACTCTGAAGCTACAGCATTATAGCTACACTAATCAACTGAATCAGAAATTTTTTCTTTAGTTTGCATTTACTGAATGAAATGCATACCCTCTATTGGGAATGTTGATGGATTAACTTTTCTTAAATATAATTCAATAATTTATCAATTATGTATCAACAGTCCCTCCTTCCCAAAGTGAACAGCTTCCTATAACTGGCTTCCCAATGGAGACACTTCATAGCCAGGTATGCACCAGGGGTCCCAGAACCTTACTTGAAAATCACTTGGGATCCTTGTTTAAAATGCACATCTCTGAAATCAACTGTGTCTGGGATGGGACCAAAACACCCATATTTTCAATGCATACCCCAAGTGACTCTGGGTGGCAATCAGTGAATCCACACTTGGAGGGACTCTGAAGTGCCATGCTGCTTTGGCTTGCTTCGCCTGTAGTGGCTTTTCTGATGGTTCTCATTCCCTGACTAGTTTTTCTCAGTGGTCCCCAACCTTGGATGACCATTTGGATAAGCTGGGAGCCAGGCCTAACCTTCAAAGGCTCTGAGTAAACTGGTTCAGGTGGAGCGCACCTGCATGCCTTTTTGTAAAGCTCCCAGATAGTGGTTCAGACTGAGTGTCCAGTGAGTGGTCTTTAAACTGACTAACGATTCCATTTCAAGCTGTGAGCATCTGATAGATGTCCCCATGGCCAGGACCCTATACCACAGGATAGTTAGGTCACAGAGATAAGGACTTTCACGATAAGGAAAAAAGTCTTTTTGACACAAATTCAAAGATGAGCTTTGGGGACACTGCCCCGTACTCCTCACTGTAAGATATACGAGCCCAAACAAATGATAGGGCATTCCGTCACAAAAAATGGGAATTTCGGTTTTTTTCCATTTTTTTTAAATTACTTTATTGTTCTTCAATTAAAGTTGTCTGCATCCCCCCCACCCCAAACCCACTTCCATCCCTTGCTTCCACCACACCCATACCCCCTGGTTTTGCCCATGTAGTCCTTCATAGTAGTTCCTGAAAACCCTTCCCCCCATTATCGTCTCCTATCTCCCCTCTGGTTACTGTCAGATTGTTCTTAACTTCAATGTCTCTAGTTAGATTTTGCTTGCTTTTTTATTTTGTTGACTAGGTTCCAGTTAAAGGTGAGATCATATGGTATTTGTCCCTCACTGCCTGGCTTATTGCACTTAGCATAATGCTCTCCATTTCCATCCATGCTGTCGCAAAGGGTAGGAGCTCCTTCTTTCTTTCTGCTGTGTAGAATTCCACTGTGTAAATGTACCATAGTTTTTTCATCCACTCATTTACTGATGGGCACTTAGGTTGCTTCCAGGACTTTTCCATTGTAAATAGTGCTGCTATGAACATTGGGGTGCATAGGTTCTTTTGGATTGGTGTTTCAGGGCTCTTAGGGTATAATCCCAGCTGTGAAATTGCTGGGTCAAAAGGCAGTTCCATCTTTAGTTTTCTGAGGAAATTCCATACTGTTTTCCACAGTGGCTGCACCAGTCTGTATTCCCATCAACAGTGCAGTAGGGCTCCCTTTTCTCCACATCCCCTCCAACAGTTATCTGTTGCTTTGTTTATGATGGCCATTCTGACTGGTGGGAACTGGTATCTCATTGTGATTTTAATTTGCATCTCTTTGATGGCTAGTGATGCTGAGCATATTTTCATATGTCTCTGGGCCCTCTAGGAATTTCTTACTAGTGAAGAATGATCTTTCTCCCTTGTGAGAACTGTTCTGCTTTAGCTCCCAAGGATAAATCTATAAATTAATAGTTAATAAGTAATAAATATTTAATATGTGTATTTATATATTTATTCTTGACTACTAAAGAAGAACATTTCTCACACAGGAGGTGAGCTCCTGTTCTACATATGTATGCATATACATAATCCATATGTTATGACAGAAGGAATACAAGCTTTCTGAAAGACACTCAAACAACTCAGAAGTGTATGAAGTAAAAATGTAAAGAACCTCTCCATCCTCTCACAGGCACTCACTAGTGCATCCTTTCAGACCTTTTATAAGTACCCACATATATGTATAGGGTTTTTTCTTTAAATGGGAACATATTATACTTATTGATATACAGCATGTTTTTTGAAAATCAGTGCTATACCATGGACCCCCTCCTCTATTGGAACACACAGACTTACATTGTTCTTTTTTAAGGGCCACTTCATTTTCCATATCATCGGACAACAATTTCCTCCTACTAATGGATGTTTGATTGTCATTTTTTTGAAGACTTTATTTATTTATTTTTAGAGAGAGCGGAAGGAGAAAGAGAGGAAGAGAAACAGCAATGTGTGGTTGCCTCTCACATGGTCCTCCATGGGGACCCAGCCTGCAACCCAGGCATGTGCCCTGACTGGGAATCGAACCAGGACTGCTTGGTTCCCAGCCCACGCTCAATCCACTGAGCTACACCAGCCAGGCCTGATTGTCATTCTTATAGACAATGCCACAATAAACATCCTTCAAACTTGATACAATTCATGTTGATGTCAGTAGTCCTCCTTGCACAACATGAAATGTTTGTTGGGAGAAGGTAAAGATGTGCCCTGGGCCTAGAGACAGACCTGCCCAGAGTGATGATGGCCTTTCAGCATAGTTTGTCACATCACAGTTCTCCCTGCAAGCCTTTCCTTGCCTATTTATAATATTCAATTCCAGTCAATAAACACAGATTGAGCTCCTACTAAGTGCACAGCCCTGTGCTAAATGCTAGAATTCAGTGGTACATAAAACATGGTCCTTGTCCTCAAGGGACTTGTAATGATGCTGTGTCGAGGGCCAATTGAGTAACACAAAGAGCAGAGGGTGAGCAAAGGCTGTTGTGATGGTCTCACCAGATCCTGACCTTGACCTGTGTTGACCTTTACTAATTATACCCTCTTCTCTCTTAGTACCTTGATGCAGACACTGGACTGCAGTGTCTGAAGCGTTATGGCTGAGACATGAGACAAATTCACATGGACTATCAAGTCCTGTGGAGGAAAAGGGAAGGTATGGCCACTCTCTGAGTGAGAGAGGGCCCACAACCCCTGCGTGGACAGACTTTTATTGTCTTTCTGGGTACATTACATCTAGGATGGTCCTCATTTACTATGCACAGGTTCACTTTAGGTGGTTACCTTTTACAGATAACAAAGGAGAGGATGTTGCTAATTACACCAAGAAAGAAGGATATTTGCAAATGTAAAGGGGAAAGTGATTGAACTGGTTACACTCATCCTGGGAAGGTTTTGGATGGATTTTAGGAAGTTACTTTAAAGATATGCAGTAAACATTTGCTGCCTCAATTCAGGGTGAGGGAGTTTTAGCAAAAAGCAACTCTCAAAGCAGCCTAGGTACAATGCAGGCCTGATTCCCCATGGGAGAACCTATTTGTGGGTGTGGGTCCTGAATTGCTTTCCACTGGCCTTTCTGAGTGGGAGCTGGGACCACGCCATGTAGAACGGTCTCCAATAGTACCTAAACTTCAAGAGATGAAATCACTCTAGAACACCCCAACCCTTTCTCCTACGGATAATATTTTGATATGTTCACTATACATGTTGAAAAAAGCAATAAACAATAAACACATATTATATACACATGCATTGCCATGGGGAAGGTGTACATACAATGTACCTAGAAGTGATGGGCTACCCTCATACATAGCTGTAACACCACCCATGTTCTCTCTGGGTGAGCTCTGTTCTCTAGTGTACAGGCCTATGCATGGTTCACTATTCTGTGTTTCTCTAAGATGATTCCTTATTTATGTTAATATGTTTACAGCTGTTTCAAGTTTTAAAGATAAGTAAATAAAGCTTCAAGATAATGCCTGGCTGGTGTAGCTCAGTTGATTGAGCGTGGGCTGGGAACCAGGCGGTCCCGGTTCAATTCCCAGTTGGGGCACATGCCTGGGTTGCAGGCCAGGTCCCCAGTGAGGGCCATGTGAGAGGCAACCATACATTGCTCTTTCTCCCTTCCTTCTCCTCTCACTAAAAATAAATAAATAAAAATCTTAAAAAAAAAAAAGATACTTCATGACCACTCTTCTGGTCAAGATGGTAGTGTAGGTAAATGGAGTACTCAGAATCTCCAACAGAACAACCACCATTCAGAATGCCTGAAATTTAGCTGAATGGAAGTCCTAAAACTAGAGATTTAAAGAAGCCACATCAAGAGAGATGGGAGGGGCTGACTCACAGAAAGGGCTAGTCCCACACCCACATGTGGTGGTTTAAAATTGGGAGGGATATATTGAATGTGGAAGATTCCTCTGAGGAGTGAGGATCCCAGCCCCATATCAGAACCCACAGAGGAGAAAGATGGCGGCAGGGTAGGAGGGAGCTGGATCGGCTTCCTCCAGCCCACTAGCGGGATATCTGGCCTATTTTCTGAGGAGCAGAGCAATCACCCAGCTGTATTCCGGTGTGTGGGAAGATTGGCAACCAGGACTGCACATAAAACTGAAAGATCAGCCGGTAGGGAGACTGCTACGGAGGGAAGGGGTCCCTCGGGTCTCGCGGGGAGCCGGGAGGTCTGCGGATCCAGTAGCAGCAGCTTCCCGGTTTGCTCCAGGATCCGTGGGAGGGAGCTGGATTGGGGTGTGTGAGTTGCCAAAGCAGAGGCGTGCATCTGTTGAAAGAGCCTTGGTCCCCAGCAGTCCGGAGGTTGGTGTGTACGTGGGGACTGATCTGCAGAGGATGGCGATCCCAGCGGGAGGAATTGGAGATTGAACTGAACGGGAGACCCAGGCCCTGAACTCCAGGACCGGGCATGCACCCGGCGGAGCCAGTGAGGGGCGGCTGGCGTTGGTGCCCGACCAGGCGCCCAGGCCTGCAGCTTGAAAGCCCCGAATCCAGAGACAAAAGCGATCAGCGAATGCAGGGGCGTGGAGCTCACTCCTGGAGGGCCTGAGACACAACCCAGACCTGCGGTGCAGAGTCCCTCCGTGGGGGAGAAACAGAGGAGCTACATTGAGCCCCACTGAGGGGAGACACAGACCTCATAAACTCTGTCTCAGGGTGGGGGTCAGGTGGCCCAGAGGAGGGACTGCAAACTCCCGGCAAATCGACTGGAGGCGGGATGGCAGCTGAGAGTGCAGCCCAGGAAGACAGCAGAGGAAGTCTGATACCTTCCCAGCCTGACGCTGTTGAAGCCAGCCAACAAAAGTCTTTTTTTATTTTTTTTTAATTTTAATTTTTTATTTTATTTCTTTTGTTTTCTCTTTGTTTCTTTGTTTGTTTTTCCCCACCCTTCTTCATATCTGTCCTCTATATTTTGTTAACTACTTCTACCTTCCCTTCATTTGGTATTCCTAGTTTTCTCTTCCTTTTATTTCCTATTTTTTATTATGTTTTATTTTATGTTATTTTCAAATTATTTTCTTCTTTATCTTTCTTTATCCTTTTCTTTTGCTTTCTTTTCCTTCTTTACCTCCCTTCCCCTCACTTCTTTATCAACAGGTAAGACATTAAAATATGGAATTGTGAAGAGAATAGAGTGGGACCCAGACAAGAGTCAGCCCAAAAAACAGAGAGTGACACAAAATTAACTTCGCTGCTTCAGAGAACTTGACAGATCAATTTAAGAACCAGAGACTAGCAAGAAGAATCCCACAAACAATGGGAAGACAAAGAAACAATCCCCAAATGAAAGGAAAGGAGAAAGCCCCAGAAAGAATGATAAATGAAACAGAGGCAAGCCAACTATCAGATATTGAGTTCAAAGCATATGTTATCAGGCAGCTCAAGAAACTCAAGAAGCTTGATGAACTCACAGAAAACTACCAGAAACTACAGGGAAACTATAATGTCTTCAGCGAGCTGGAAGACAATGTAGAAAAAAAAAACACAAAAAGAGCAAGAAAAGGAAAAGAGACTCAGA
>PVJI01034261.1:0-10575 GCA_004026765.1 Micronycteris hirsuta | reverse complement strand
ATACCTTTTCCTAGTCCTTTGCTGAGATCTTTTCAGATTGCATGTCCTGCCCTATCAGTTACATTTTTGCTGAGTTTTAAAATTCCTTGTCACTGTGTCTAAAGCAATCTGTTTATGTTGATTTGTTCCCTGTTATCAAAATATTTTAGAAGCAGAAATAGTAGATAGCTAACAAAGAGGGTGAGGGGAAAGAGGAAATAGCAAACTGCCAAGAAGCACTGAATTTATGAGGCCTTCAATGTTGAACAGCAATTCTGCTCAATTTCTCCATTGCACTTCGCTAATAGGATTTTTAAATTAGTTTTTTTAAACCAAGTTTGAAGGCACTAAAATTGTCTTTCTGCTTCTAGAATTATCTTTTCTAATCTGAATTCCACATAACTGTCAAAATGATGTTTCAAATTAGCAAATCTGACCTTGTCATGTCTTTTTACAATCTTTGATGGCTCTTATTTTTACAAACAAATGCCAGTGTGTTGATATGACAGAAAGCCTCCTCAATGAGCTTACCCAAACCCTTTTTTTTCTCATGACCTATTACTACCTTCCCATACTTTACTTTTTAAAAATTCTAATCTCCCTCCACATATCATTTGAATACATACTGTGTGTGCTCTCTCCAGCTCCTCCAGGCTCCTACTGCCTCAGAAGAGCTGACCCGTTAAATATTCAGAAGTGTTGCCAATAATTATTAAATAATTTGGCAGCTTGAAATTCGACATGGTAGAGTATACACTATGGAAACCAGCAATAAAAACAAATCAGGGCTTCTCCCCACTCAGATAGACAGATGACCAGCACTGGACACAGCTGTGTACTTCAGATGTTAATATCCTAAAGGATTTTTGGATTGCTATGCCCTTTCACTTGGAGGCCTAAAGAGTGAAAATAAAAATAAATGGCAGAGATGGGGATGCAAGGCTAATTTTTCTTAATGTGTATAAAAATGCCCAGTCAAGTTTTGTGTCCTGAGCTGGGAAAAGTTAAAACTTGATGCCATAGATTAAAAAAAAAAAAAAAAGCTATAGTAGTAATGAAAATAATAAAAAAAACTTTGCATTTGGAGATATATATATATTTGCATATAAATTATTTTGCTGTTGTGTCAAAGTTTAACTACAATATAGCCCTTATTGAATATTCCTAAATAAGATATGTAATTTTTATTTGTACCTTAAATAGTAGTAAAACCTACTATTTGTACCTCAAACTATAATATTTGCACACTATATTATTCAAAATGATACTTGTACTTTATGCATTGTTGATTAAACCTATAGTGAATAGGATTAAAACAACTGGTCATTAGAATTAAAGGCATTTTCCTTGAGTCTTATATGAGGAGTTCCAGATCTGTATTACAAAAAACATAATTTCTATCAAAATATACTTACCGTATGTGAAGAGTATTCACTGATCTCACTGAGCAGTTTTAGATTTGTGGATGTCATATTTAGGCAGAGGGTCTGCGATTGTGTTTTAACCTTTCTAATACCTGGAAAGGTTTGGAATAAGAGATTCAGGGTAACTTTTCTCCCCTATAGTAAGTTATTTACCAAAAAATGTTTGTTAAACATAGCATATCTCTAACGTAGGAGAATTTCAATATTCTACTATAAGGTACAGTCTAAACACATCCTGAATTTCAGAGTTAGATAACATTTAAAATACACACTGATTGCTTAATTGAGTTGGAGAACTATTCTTGGCTTAAATGCCAAATACTTTAACCTCATGCTATATTTAACATAGCAATATTATACCCCATTATTTCTTTATCTGGTAAACAGGTCTAGGAAATTTTCTCTAAGCTTTTAAGTTTTGCCCATATTGACAATACAGGTTATATGCAATAGTTGTATTTTCTCATTGACTTAATGATGTATGATACATAGGAGGGAGATAGGAAGACATAGCTAAGAAAAAAATATCCAGATCTTTCACTGTTTATTTTCTATGCTGAAGATTGTAAAATGTCAAGAACTTATCCTTGAGAAGCTCTATAACTGCTCTAAATTCTATGTGGACCCCAAAATTGCAGAGATTTTTAGTCTTTCCAGGGAATATAAATGCAGTTTTTATTGCTCTCTCACAGTTTATAACAAGCATCCTGGTCAATTCCCATCAGTTGGTCATACATGACACGTTGTGAGAGAGGGCAGAAACACACTGAAACTTGCTGTACATTTTTTTTCCCAGATGTGAATGGACACCCACGTGTAGACTACAGTGAAGTATTATGTCCTTACCAGGGAAATAATTGTGAGAAAAAAGGACTTGATGGCTATAATGACATTGCCTCTTTGCCACTAACTCTTGTGGATGCCATTCCCTCTTCCTAATGTGTTCTTCTTGCCCTATTTCCTTGTGAGATATCCCAACTTTACTCATTTGATTGACTTGGAATTCTTAATATATTCATTCACCAAATATGTGTTAAGCACTAACTATGTAGTAAGCATTCATCCAGGCACTGGAAATTCAGGCAAAAAATCCTGCCTTCAGGGAGCCTATCTTCTAGTGGAGGAAATATATTAAAAGTAATTAATGAAATGTGTGATAGAAAGAGAGGATCATCATTTGGGATGTAGTTCAAGCATCAAGTTCTCTGGAAAACCTTCCTCGATCACCCCAGCCTGGGTTCTGTTCCATTTCTAGACATGCCCAGAGGACTCCATGACTCCTCCATTAGAAGAGCAGCTCCGCATTATTATCAACATCTCTGTCTCTGGTAGCAGACTCCAAGAAAGTAAGTACCATATTTTGTTCGTCTTTTTTTCAAAGAGAGTAACCCCATTCCTGGGTCATAGTATATATGATACAAACAGATATAATTGTTTGAGTCCTTTATAAATTTAGAGTATTATTCTAAGCCCTTTTCATATAAAATCCATTTAACTTTGTTCTGCAACAAATTACCACAAACTTAGTAGCTTGTACACACTCATTAATTATCTCCATTTCTGTGGACAGCTTAACTGGGGTCCCCTGTTGAGGGTGTCAAAAGGCAGCAATGAAGGTGTCAGCAAGGTTGCATTTTTATTTGGAGACTTTATTGGGAAAGAACTTGCTTTCAAGCTCACTTACATTGTTGGCATTATTTCCTTGTAGCTATATGATTAGGGACCCAACTTCTTAATGGCCATGGGGTAGGAGCTACTCTCATTTCCTAGAGGGCATCCATGGGTTTCTACCATGTGATTCCATATGCAGTTCATCATATTGTTATTTGTGTCATTAGTGTGACAGGACAGAGGCTTATTTGAGGAAACGTAACCTGGGAGTGTTTCCATCATCTTTGCCATAATCTCCTGCTTAGAAACATGTTAGAGATTCCACCCATACTCAAGGAAGGGGACTTCATAAAGGCTTGATTCATTGGGGGCTGCTTTAGAATACCATGCATTATATCTTTTTAAAATATATTTTATTGATTATGCTATTATAGTTGTCCCAATGAGTTCCTTGAGCATCCTGATAACCAGTGTTTTGAATTTTGCATCTGATAGATTGCTTATCTCCATTTTGTTTAGTTCTTATGGGCCATATTTCTTTATCTCCTCATTTAGGCAGCCTCCCTGTGTTTGTTTCTGTGTATCAGGTAGAGCTGCTTTGACTCCCTGTCTTAGTAGCATGGCCTATTGTAGAAAAGCGCACCAGTAAGTTGGATGGGGAGGAGCCTAAGGGTAATCACCAGGCAGGACAACCCATGTTGCCACTCTGTGGCTCTGTGTGGGGGAGCATTCAAAGAGGGGCTATGCTGCTGCCTGGCCTCTGGAGTTTTATCCAGGAGGAAGATATCTCCTGGTACTCGCCTTGATGACAGTCACTTTAATTTCTCCCCATATGCTACTGTTTCCTGGTGTTAATTCTCAGAGGGAGTGAGTCTGCATACTTCCTAAATCCATTGCAGGCCCTTTAAGAGGAGACTCCTGAGAATCCTGCAGTTTCTTCCACCGCCCCAACTCCCACTGGTTTTTATAGCCAGAAGTTGTCAGGGTTTATCTTCCTGATGTTGGAGCCTTGGGCTGGGTGGTCTGGTGTGGGGCTGGGATCCCTGGCTCCTGCAGTATGCCTCCCAATTTTTATCCACCACATGTGGGTGTGGGACAGCCCATTCTGCCTCTCCACACCTCTACATGTCTCCACCTTTCCTACCTGATTGGATGAATGTGGCTTCCTTAATTCCTTATTTGTTGGACTTCCACATAGCTCAATATTCTGACAATTCTGGGTGGTATTTGTTTTGTAGTGTAGTTGTAATTTTTGCTGTGGTTGTGTGAGGAGGCAAGCTGTGTTCACCTATGCCTCCATCTTGACCAGAAGTCCTACCAAGTATTAATTCATTGAATCCTCACAATTATATCAGGCACATGTTATTCTGAAGTTAAAGAAGCCAAGGGCACCAGCTAATAAAATGTCAAGTCAAGCTTCAAGCCAGGCAGTGCTACTCCAAAGCCCTAACTTTTATGTTGCATTATATTGACCCTGCTAAATACATGCCAGCTGAATTAAAAAATAATCAACTAACATTGATAGTGCTTCCTTCTTTATAGGATATGAAATGTGTCTATGTACGTAATAGAAATACATTCAGCACAGCATGTTTCTTAAATTAGAATCTGAGAAAAGATAAGTTCTTATGTATCATCTGTCTGTCAGGTGGAATGGAAGAATTTCATGGGCTATTTAACTTTAATTTTATTTTTTATCCTTAATTTTGAATTTTTATATCAGTTATGCAAATTCCATTATTTACAATTCTTCACACTAATCTGTTGTGAAGTCATTAACAGTTATTGGGTAATATTGTATCATGGTATGTTATGTGTTGATATATAGGGTGGTTTGTTTATTCATTCATTCATTCATAGTATATCTTCCCTAACAAGAATATAACTGCTATGAGAACAAGGTCTTATAGGTTTTAACCACTGTCATATCCTGAAAGCCTTTAAAGTAATAGGGACACAGTAGGTACTTTAAATAACTTCGAATGGCTTTACAGAATCAAATAAAATAACATATTAGAAAAATAATTTTTTATCTACGATCATTAAATTATTGTCGTTGCTATTTGTGTTGCATTTTTTATTTATTTATTTTTTGTTTATAATGTATTGCATTTTAAATACAACATATCTGGAGAATAAAATAGTGGCATTAATTCTGAAGCTCCATTTTGAATTTAATACACAATCAAATAAAAATGTATCCTGAATTTTTTTGTTATTTAAACATCATAAGCACTTAATTAAAATTCAAGCTGCTAGTGTTGGAAACAGTGTCTAATTCTGCCAAAATATAATCCACATAGATTTAAAGAAAGTTGTGTTTTCTCATCTGGGCTTAACTCAAAAGTGCTAATTTATAAAGTGTTGTTCTAATCTCTGAAGATACACTCATTTCTATGATATATATCATATAATCAAACTACATAAATGATTATGGGAAAAGATTCCAATAGCATTTTTTTCTTCTTTTACTTTCAGCCAGAAAATATCCAAATCATTTATCATGAGGTATATCTCTCTGGTATCTTATAGCAATAAACTCACAGCTAACATATGGTGTTATTTAGCTGTGTAACAGAAAACATTAATCAGCTGACAAAATGTCATTGTAAAGGAAATATTTTAAACTGTTATTTTCCTTTTTTCTCTCACTTTATGAGCATCCAGCCAAATTCATCTGCATCTGGCTTAAAGAATTACATGTGGAAATTAAAAATCAAACTCTCAAGCTATCAGTGGCATTTAATTTATTTGGTATGCCACTCTGGAAGTCCATTTCTTGTGAAATGTAAATGTTTCTTTTTAACAAGAAATTGCAGTGTGTGTGTGTGCGTGTGTGTGTGCGTGTGTGTGTGAAGGAAGTTTTTGGAGGGTTCACTGAAAGCATTCACGTCTCCAACATTGTCTGCAACAGCAGTATTCATTCAGGTATTATCAGCTATTCGATCTCTCTGGAAAGAGAAACAACCTTAATAAATGTTGTAGTTTCTTCATAGGTTAGGACGATTCTTTTATTAGTGATAAACCCACTGAAAGGCAAAATAACACCTTATTAACAATATGTATGTATTACTGCTTTTTCAAAGTCATATAAGTACTGTAATGATTAAATAAAATTCATTTTAAGAGTTTTTTTAAAAATTATAGTCAGCTTTTATTAGATATTTTTTTTATTTTAAACCAAACAGAAAAAAGTAATATAAGGATCAAGGATTCACTACTGCTTTTGATATGAAGCCCCTCTACTTTAAAATGTTGACAAGCATGACATTATCTATTGTATTCCTCATAAGAGCTCCATACACACCTCAGATAGAAGACACTGATGTTACTCGTGTGCATAATTTTAGATAACCGTTTTACTGATGAATCCTTGAATCGTCTTGGGAGTTAGGCACTATTTATCCACAGGTCACGGATGTGAATACAATTCTATTTTGTTCTAAAACCTTTGCCTCTCAAACCGATCTGCACAGTAGTGTCTGGGCCAATTTAGCATTTGTCTCATCTTTATGAACTCTGGAGATACTAGAGGTTTTAAGTAGTTTTCTAGTTCAATGAATGTTGGCCCCATTTTATGAGTGTCCCATCATGCCACAACTTATTTCTTCTCTGCGGTTATATATTGATGTTTACATATTCATTTTATAAATCTAGCAAAGAACACATTCTCAAAACCTGCTGGATCTGTGACATATTAATTTGGAATACATTTGTATAAATTAGCATGCTATCCAACTGAAATTCAGACTAGCTAGAAGTATGAACCCTACTTCAATTGTATTTCCAGAACATGAATTATATTTTTTCCTGAAATAGGACAACCCTTTCTGAATGATTTATATCTAAAAATAATGAATACAATATAAAAACATGAAGTAACAGAGGCTGCTTACACTGATATCTGTTCATAAAATTAGTATGTGCTTAGTTCCCAAGGATAGTAGCAAAATTGTTTATTGGCAGACACAAGCAAATTAATCTGTTGGAAGAAAAATTAGTACAATATCCTTTGATGTTTATATGCATGATAAATGCTGGTTTATTCTGCCAAATTTATGTTGAGAATAATACCCAGTCCAATTCAATACATATACATTGAATATTTGCCATTAATGTTATTCTACTTAAATATTAAGGTTCCAAAGAAATCTAAAACACAGTTTCTCTCCTCAAAAAATATAATGTCTTTTAGGGAAAATAAGACAATTTTTAAGTGAATCTTAAGGCCCAAGTGTTATAGGTCCTATAAAAGTGATATAATGTGCTATGAGAATGTAAAGGAGAAAGAACTCATGTTGAGTAGGGGAGATTAAAAAGAGCCTTAGAGAATGGCTGCAGTTGAGATCTATCCTTAATTAGGTGTCTTTATGACGTGAAGATAGATAGAAAGAAAGGTCATTACACTAAGGGTATATAGCTTAAACAAAGATATGAAAATGAAAAGCATTCATTATGTTTGGGGAAATAAGTTTTCCCATTTGACTACAGAACAAGCCATTCATTCTTTCATTGATATTTAGTGAATGTTCACTATGTGTTAGGCACTCTTTTAGAAGCAAGGCACTTAACAATGAACAAAATAAACAGAAATCTCACCTCTGAAGTTTACTTTGTTGTGATGAAAAATAACAGACCTATAAAAATACAAGCAACTGAATAAGTGGAGCTGCAATGTCTATACATAAAGTCAGTAATAAAGAATATTGAATGCAGATTAATATTTTAATTCTGTTTTTATTTAATTTTCTGAGAATTTGTGAGTAATAGAATAGCCACTCTGATATATAACAGTTAGCACATGCTGTAATAAATGGAATGAAAACAATTGCAAGTAGCTCAGGTATAATGTTGCAAAGAGGTAAATTAGGGTGATAGATGTAGGAAGGAAAGCAGAGAAAATGTGTGAAATACATTAAAATAAAGAATTGGTAGGTTTTAGCAACTGTTTAAATGTGTGAGTAAAGGGAGAAAGGGTAAAGTTTCAAGGGTCTAATTTCTGTATTGGAAAAGGTGAAAGGAAAGCAATGTGTGATGGTTGGAAAGACAAGGTAATGCTTGAATGTTTATCTTTGAGAAATGATCAGGATATACTGATGATAAGGTGCAGCTAGCACTTAGGAAATTGGATTCACAGCTATGAGTGAAGAATCGGAGCTAAACATATAGAAGTTTTAGGTTGATTTTCATTGATTTAGTAGTGCTATTTTGAATGTCACTTGGAATGAACATGGAGGAGAATGGAACTTCTTAGAAGTATCTGCAGTTGAATAGTTCAAGATGAGTTAGATTTAATCTTAGAACGTGGGTGAGATTATACTTGAAAGTGTTTTTATTCCAGGAGATAGAAGGAGAACAAGGCAACTGAGACACAGAAGAAACAATGTACTGTAGAAAGAGCATAAAGTTGATGGCATGCGGAAATGAAGGAAGGATGATTAATAATGATGCATTTTATAAAGATCCAAGAAAATAAGAATTAGGATGTCATTTATCTGTAAATTTAAGAGATCATTTTTAATGATCTCTTAATGTAGTAAATCAAAAAAGCCAGGCATCAAAAAATGCATACAATATGATTCTATTTATATGAAGTTCAAGAACATGAAAAATCAATGTATTAGAGTAAAGATTGCAGTATTATTCTTGAGGGAAATACTGCCTGGGAGATAATGTAAGGACAACATCTGAGGACACCAGAAATGTTCCACATCTTGATTTAGGTTGTTATCCTGCTACATACATGTGTAAAAATTAGTCATAATATAAGATCTGTGTGCTTCACCATAAATAAATTAGATGTCAATTAAAAGGTGAATAAAAAGAAAGAGACATGGAAGAAAGAGCAAAGTGAGGGAAAGAAGGATGAAATCTGACCCATAATGGCTTTATTGAACACTGGATCTGATTTCACATAAAATCAAGCATTATTCTAGATCTAGAAGTAACTATGACTCACTAAATTTTCTATATTGTTTATGATAGTTAGGGCCACATATTCTGTTATTTGCAAAATAAAGAGTTCTAAGTATATATTTAGATAAAAGTTTTAGTGTCACCTTGCAACTGAATCATAATTACAAATTGTAAAGTGTTTCAAAAGTCATAATAAAGGCAGACTTCCGACAAGATGGTGGCATAGGTGAATGCGCTGTGCCTCTTTGCACAGCCAAACAAGGAAAAAAACAGAAATTTATCTAAACAAAAACATCCAGATCTGACAGAAAATCAAATTGAGAGGAAGTCCGACAACCAAGGAATTAAAGAAGATACATTCATCCAGTCTGGTGAGCCGGGAGGAGCAGGGCGGGGGGAGAGCACTTGGTGACCCCGCAGCGAGCTGGTGAGCAGATGGCAGGACCATGGTTAGAGGAGTGGTTCTGCGGGGCTGTAGCACACCGAGACGGGGGGCCTGACCAAAGCGTGGCCAGCAGCCGGCTCATCCGGACCCAGCGGGGCCGAGACTGGTGGACCAGGCAGGTCCGCATTCACGGGCAGACAAACCGGGAGAGAAAGCAGGGCGCAACCCATCGGCGCAGATTGAGAGCACCTGTGGGGGTGGAGTCGGCGGCAGGAGGAACTCCCCGCCTCACAGGAGAGTTAGTTGGGAAGACCCGAGGGGGATTGGAGCTGTGCAGCCCATCCACCAACCCAGGAGCAACCCCCGGAGCCAGCACGGAGGGGCTCAAATTGCTTGCGGAAGGCTGTGTGAGTGAGGAGAGTGGAGCAGGTGCCATTGTGCTCTCAGGTCCCGCCCCCACAGGCTACGTCACAGCACAACTACCTGAGTTTCCCTGCCCAGGTGAACCCCAAGGCTCCGCCCTCCTTACAGTAACAGGCTCGCCAAGGGAAAAAAAAAAAAACGGCCCAAAGAAAGGAACATCAAAGCTCCAGAACTAACCAACCAAGAGATAGACAACCTATCAGATGCACAGTTCAAAACCCTAGTAATCAGGATGCTCACAGAATTCAACGAAAAATTATCGAAATTGCTGGAACAAATGAGATCTGCAGGGAACCAATAGGGATAAGAAGGAAACTGGGACTCAAATCAACAGAGTGGACCAGCAGAAAGAAAAAACATCCAACCAGAAAAGAATGAAGAAACAAGAATTCAAAAAACAGAGGAGGGGCTCAGAAACCTCCAGGACATCTGTAAATGGCCTAACATACGGATCATAGGGCTGCCAGAAGGAGAAGAAGAAATCCAAGGAATTGAAAACTTATTTGAACACATAATGATGGAGAATTTTCTGAAGCTGGTGAAGGAAATAGACTTTTGGGATGTCCAGGAAGCTCAGAGAGTCCCAAAGAAGTTGGACCCAAAGAGGAACACACCAAGACACATCATAATTACATTAACCAAGATTAAAAATAAGGAGAGAATCTTAGAAGCAGCAAGAGAAAAGGGGACAGTTACCTACAAAGGAATTCCCATAAGACTGTCAGCTGATTTCTCAAAAGAGACCTTACAGGCAAGAAGGGGCTGGAGAGAAGTATTCCAAGTCATGAAAGGCAAGGACCTACATCCAAGAATACTCTATCCAGCAAAGTTTTCATT
>PVJI01034260.1:0-10597 GCA_004026765.1 Micronycteris hirsuta | reverse complement strand
TCTCACCTTTAACCGGATCATAACCAACAAAAGCAGAAAGTAAGCAAAACATAACCAGAGACACTGAAATTAAGAACAGTCTAACAATATACAGGGGAGAGGGGGAGGGGACAGTGGGGAGAAGAGTTTTCAGGAATCACTGTAGAGGACACATGGACAGAACTAAGGGGGAGGAGGGAGGCTGGGGTGGGGGAGGTGGGACGGGAGGGGAATGGAGGGGGGAGGGGAGAGGCTGCAAATAACTGTAATTAAATAAAAATAATTAATAAAAAAAGAAAAAAAATAAAATAAAAGCTTAAAAAAAAGAATCCTGAAAAACCAATTCAAAAGAACTTTTGCACTCCTATGTTCATAGCAGCACAATTCACAATGGCTAAGTGCTGGAAACAACCTAGGTGCCCATATACAAATGAATGGATGAAGAAACTATGGTACATTTACACAATGGAATTCTACACAGCAGAAAGGAAGAAGGAGCTTATACCCTTTGCAACAGCATGGATGGAACTGGAGAGCATTATGCTAAGTGAAGTAAGCCAGGCAGTGAGGGACAAATACCATATGATCTCACCTTTAACCGGATCATAACCAACAAAAGCAGAAAGCAAGCAAAACATAGCCAGAGATACTGAAATTAAGAACAGTCTAATAATAGACAGGGGAGAGGGGGAGGGGACAGTGGGGAGAAGGGTTTTCAGGAACCACTGTAAAGGACACATGGACAGAACTAAGGAGGATGAGGGAGGCTGGGGGGAGGGGGACTGGACAGGAAGAGAGGAGGAGAGGGGAGAGGATGCAATTAACTGTAATTGAACAAAAATAAAAAAAATAAATCATTAAATAAATAAAAATAAGAAATATGGCCCATGTGAAAGAACAAGTCAAAACTCCAAAAATAGAACCAGGTAACAAAGAGAAAGCCAACTTATCAGATGCAGAGTTCAAAACACTGGTAATAAGGGTGCTCATAGAAATGGTTAAGTATGTTTGAAAATAGAGGAAGAAGTGAGGGCTATGTAAAGTTAAATAAAGAAAAACATACAGGGAACCAACAGTGAAGGGAAGGAAACTGGGACTCAAATAAATGATTTGGAGCAGAAGGAAGAAAGAAACTTTCAATCAGAACAGGATGAAGAAACAAAAATTATAATAATAATAATAATAATAAGGAGAGGCTTAGGAACCTGGAGGACAACTCTAAGCATTCCAATATCCAAATCATAGAGGTGCCAGGAGAATAGGAAGGGCAAAAAATTGAAAACTTATTTGAAAAAATAATGAACTTCCCAAATCTGACAAAGGAAATAGACATCCAGGAAGTTCAGAAAGCTCAGGTTATAGCCTTCTTTGGGACCCATGAAATTGGACCCAAGGAAGCACACACTAAAGCACATGACAATTACATTACCCAAGATTAAAGATAAGGAGAGAATCTTAAAAGCAACAAGAGAAAAGGAGACAGTTACCAACAAAGGAGTTCCCATAAGACTACTAGCTGATTTCTCAAAGGAAACCTTACAGGCAAGAAGGAACTGGAAAGAAGTATTTGAAGTCATAAAATGCTAGAACCTACATCCAAGATTACTCTATCCAGCAAAGCTATATTTTCAAATGGAAGGGCAGATAAAGTGCTTCCCAGATAAGGTCAAGTTAAAGGGGGAGGAGGGAGGCTGGGGGTGGGTGGGACGGGAGGGGAAGGGAGGGGGGAGGGGAAAGGGTGCAAATAACTGAAATTAAACAAAAAAATTAATAAAAAAAAGAAAAGGATTTTACATTTAAAGTTAGAATTGTTTAGATTTTGCTACAACTTGGCTCTTTTAAATTGGTTATTGCTGATTAAATTTTCAACTATGACACAATCAGGCTATTTTCAAAAGCCTGGTATTTCTCCTCACTTCCTGTAAGAAACATGCAGTCATCCAATAAAAGTGCTGCAGACAAAAAAAAAAGTTAAAGGAATTCATCATCAACAAGCCATTATTATATGAAATGTTAAATTGACTTATGTAAGAAAAAGATCAAAAATATGAACAGTAAAATCACAACAAACAACTATGAACAACCGAACATTAAGAAAAATAAGAACAAACTAAGCAAACAACTAGAACAAGAACAGAATCATGTAAATAGAGATCACATGGAGGGTCATCAGCAGGGAAGGTGAGGGGGGAGAATGGGGAAAAAGGTACAGGGGATAAGAAGCATAATTGGTAGATTCAAAATAGACAGAGGGAGGTTAAGAATAGTATAGGAAATGAAGAAGCCAAATAACTTATATGTATTACCCATGGACATGAACTAAGGGATGGAATGCTGGTGGGGAGGAGAGAGTACAGGGTGGAGGGGAATAAAGAGATTTAAAAAATGGGACAACTGTAATAGCATAATCAATAAAATATACTTTAAAAAAGAAATGATAAAAAAGTTCTTCCTGCTGAAGGAAAATTTTGACAGAAGGAAATTGTGATTTTCAGAATGGAGTGAAAGTATTGGAAATGATAAATATTTGGTTAAATGGGAAAAATTTTTGACCTTTTCATCCTAATGTTTTTCTTAAAGTGAAAGTTATGGCATTGTTTTATAGGATTTATAACATATGCAGATGTAATATATGTAACAAAATTTGTATAAAACAAGGGTAGGGAAGCTTATTGTGTAAAAGATGAGATAACTATTTTAGAGCAGGCCCATAATGCCTCTCTCATACATTCTTCTTTGGTGTTGTTTTTATAATCCTTTTAAAATCAAAACATTTTAGCTCCAGATCTATACAAAAACATACTGTGAGCCAGATTTAGCTCATGGGCTAGAGTTTGAGAGGTATAAGAGATGGGAGTATATTGACCTATATGGTTTTAGCTATTCTACATTTTTACATTAAATGACACAATATTAACCATAAGCAGGCTACAATAATATGAAGTCTACTCATTAAAGAAACCACTAAAAATAACTAAGGAAGTAAATAACAAATAGCAAAATTAAAGTGAAATTCTAAAAATATCCAAATAATTTCCCCCCAAAGTTAGTAAAGTAGGATTATAAGTAAAGAAATTTAAAAGAGATGAGCAAAACAATGAAATAATAAAATGAACTACATATCAATAACCATATCAATATCAATAATTACATTAACAGTTAAGTATTTGACACTCAGGTTAAATTGCAGAGATTTTAAGAATGGTAAAGAGAATAACCCAAATATATTTTGTTTATAAGAGAAGCATTTTAAATACATAAACAAAATCAATTGAATGTAAATGGTTGTGAAAATATATAAAAGCAAACAATAAACATAAGGAGACTAGACTAGCTATAATAATAGCAGACAAAATAGATTAAAGTCCTGGCTGATGTGGCTCAGTGGATTGAGTGTCCGCCGGCAAACCAAAGGGTCAACAGTTGGATTCAGGCCAAAGCACATGCCTGGGTGGTGGGCCAGGTCCCCAGTAAGGAGTGTGTGAAAGGCAACCACACATTGGTGTTTCTCTCCCACTTTATCTCCCTCCCTTCCCCTCTCTCTAAAAATAAATAAATGAAATCTTTAAAAAAATAGATTTCAAGACAAAACGTGTTCACAGAGGAAAAGAAAGGTAATTCATAATGAGAAAATATTCTATTAATCAGGAATATCAATCATAAATATGTATGTGCATAATAATGGAATTTTAAAATACCTGAAGTAAAACTTGACAAAATCAAAGGGGAAAAGGGACAATTTCACAATCATGCTTAGAGATTTTATCACCATTTTTCAGCAATTGATAAAACAACTAGGCAAAAAATATTAGCAAAAAATACAAGACTAGCAAAAAAAAAAAAGCACTAAAAAGCACCATGACTTAATTGCTGCCTACAGATAATAGCTTATATAAATGTATAATGCACATTATTTTGACTAGAATTGGGCATATGGCGTCCCAACTTCAAGGAACATACATAAAGGACACCTGGCCGGAGCCAAAGGGGGGATAGGATCAAGGGTGGGAATTGGGGGTGAGTGGGAAGGAGGAAGTGTTGAGGGGGAAATGGAGACAACTGTACTTGAACAATGATAAAATAATAAAATAAAATAAAATAGAAGCAAAAAAAGAGATTGAAATACTAGAGTATATTTTCTGGCACAGGATTAAACTAGATACAAATATTGATAAGATACCTAAGAAAGACCCAAATATTTGGAAATTAAGGAACATAATTTTAATTGAGCCATGAGGCATAAAAGAAAGTAGAGTTAATATAATAATATACTTCTTTCAATTTTATCCTGTATTAGTTTTGGGTGTACAGCTTAGTGGTTAGACAATCATATACTTTCTTTTGTACATTTTTTAAATTTTTTTATTAATTTTTTTTGTTTAATTACAGTTATTTGCAGCCTCTCCCCTCCCCCCTCCATTCCCCTCCCGTCCCACCCCCCCAACCTCCCTCCTCCCCCTTAGTTCTGTCCATGTGTCCTCTACAGTGATTCCTGAAAACTCTTCTCCCCATTGTCCCCTCCCCCCTCTCCACTGTCTATTGTTAGACTGTTCTTAATTTCAGTGTCTCTGGTTATGCATTCCCACCAACATTGCAGTAGGGTTCCCTTTTCTCCACATCCCCTCCAACAGTTATCCGTTGCTTTGTTGGTGATAGCCATTCTGCCTGGTGTGAGGTGGTATCTCATTGTGGTTTTAATTTGCATCTCTCTGATGGCTAATGATGTTGAGCATCTTTTCATATGTCTCTGAGCCCTCTGTATGTCCTTTTTCGAGAAGTGTCTGTTCATATCTTTTGCCCATGTTTTAACTGGGTTTTTTGTCTTCCTGGAGTGGAGTTGTATGAGTTCTTTATATATTTTGGAGATCAGAGCCTTGTCTGAGGTATCGTTGGCAAATATGTTTTCCCATACGGTTGGTTCTCTTTTTATTTTAATACAATTTTCTATAGCCCCACAGAAGCTCTTTATTTTGATAAGTTCCCATTTGTTTATTCTTTCCTTTATATCCCTAGTTCTAGGGGACATATCATTGAAGATGTTGCTGCGTCGAATGTCTGAGATTTTCCTACCGATGTTTTCCTCTAGAACTTTTATGGTGTCACGACTTACATTTAAGTCTTTTATCCACCTTGAATTTATTTTTGTGTATGGTGTAAGTTGGTGCTCGAGTTTCATTTTTTTGCAGCTAGCCATTCAGATTTCCCAACACCATTTGTTGAAGAGGCTATTTTTATTCCATTTTATGCTTCTGCCCCCTTTGTCAAAGATTAATTGCCCGTAGAGACTCGGATTTATTTCTGAGCTCTCTATTCTGTTCCATTGGTCTCTCTGTCTGTTTTTATGCCAGTACCAGGCTGTTTTGATTACAGTGGCCTTGTAATAGAGTTTGATATCAGGAATTGTGATCCCTCCTACTTTGCTCTTCTTTCTCAAAATTGCAGCTGATATTCGGGGATGTTTATGATTCCATATACATTTTTGAAGTGTTTATTCTATATCTGTGAAATATGTCATTGGTACTTTGATAGAGATTGCATTGAATTTATAAATTGCTTTGGGGAGTATGGACATTTTGATGATGTTGATTCTTCCAATCTATGACATAGTACATGTTTCCATTTGTTCGTGTCTTCCATGATTTCTTTCTTCAGTGTTGCGTAGTTTTCTGAGTACGGGTCTTTTACCTCCTTGGTTAGGTTTATTCCCAGGTATTTTGTGTTTTTTTGTTGCTATATCAAATGGGATTTTTTTCCTGATTTCTGTTTCTTCTGTTTCACTGTTGGTATATAAAAAGGCCTTTGACTTCTGGATATTGACTTTATATCCTGCCATTTTGCCAAATCCAGTTATTAGGTTGAGTAGTTTTTTGGCAGAGTCTATAGGATTTTCTAAGTATACTATCATGTCGTCTGCAAACCACAACAGTTTTGTTTCCTCCTTTCCAATTTGGATGCCTTTTATTTCCTTTCCTTGTCTGATTGTTGTGGCCAAAACTTCCAGCACTATGTTGAATAGAAATGGTGATAGTGGACAACCTTGTCTTCTTCCTGATCTTAGTGGGAAAGATTTTACCTTTTGTCCATTGAGTATAATGTTGGCTGTAGGTTTCTCATATATGGCCTTTATTATGTTGAGGCATGCTCCCTCTATTCTACTTTGCTAAGTGTTTTTTATCATAAATGGATGCTGTACCTTATCGAATACTTTTTCTGCATCTATTGATATGATCATGTGATTTTTGTCTTTGCTTTTGTTTATGTGGTGTATTACGCTTATTGTTTTGCGAATGTTGTACCATCCTTGCATCCCTGGGATGAAACCCACTTGGTCCTTGTGAATGATCTTTTTAATGTATTGCTGGATGCAGTTTGCTAATATTTTGTTGAGAATTTTAGCATCAATATTCAGTAGTGATATTGGCCTGAAGTTTTCTTTCTTTGTTGTGTCTTTTTCTGGTATTGGGATTAGGAAGATGCTGGCATCATAAAAAGCGTTTGGGAGACTTCCATCATTTTGGATTTTTTGGAATAGTCTGTGAAGGATAGGTGTTAGTTCCCCCTTAAATGCTTTGTAGAATTCTCCTGTGAAACCATCTGGTCCAGGGATTTTGTGTGTTGGAAGTTTTTTGATTACTGCTTTAATTTCATCCACTGTTATTGGTCAATTAAGGCTTTCTGTTTCTTCCTTACTGAGTTTTGGAAGATAATATTTTTCTAAAAATTTGTCCATTTCTCCTAGGTTTTCATATTTCTTGGCATACAGTTCTTCGTAGTAGTGACTTATAATCCTTTGTATTTCTGTGGCATCAGTTGTAATATCTCCTCTTTCATTTCTGATTGAGTTTATTTGGGTCCTTCTCTTTTCTTCTTGATGAGTCTGCTTAAAGGCTTGTCGATTTTGTTTATCTTTTCAAAGAACCAGCTCCTGGATTCATTGATCCTTAGAATTGTCCTTTTAGTCTCTAAGTCACTTAATTCTGATCTGATCTTGGTTATTTCCTTCCTTCTACTTGGTCTGGGTTGTCTTTGCTGTTGTTCCTCGAGTTCTTGTAGGTGTAGGGTTAGGTTTTTTGTGTAAACTGTTTCTGTTTTTTTTTTTTTTTTTTTGGTAGGCCTGTATCGCTATGAACTTCCCTCTCCGGACTGCCTTCACTGTGTCCCATAAGTTTTGGGTTGTTGTCAGTTCATTTTCATTTGTTTCAAGGAACTTTTTGATTTCTTCCCTAATCTCGTCCTTGACCCATTCATTGTTCAACAGCATGCTATTCAGTCTCCATGATTTTGAGTGTTTTGGGTTTTTTTCCTTTGGGTTGGTTTCTAATTTCAGTCCCTTCTGGTCACAGAAATTACTTGGTATGCTTTCAATTTTCTTGAATTTGTTGAGGCTTTTTTTGTGTCCTATCATATGGTCTGTTTTTGAAAATGTTTCATGTGCATTTGAAAAGAGTGTATATTTAGCTTCTTTGGGGTTAAGGGCCCTATATATATCAATTAAGTCCATTTCTTCTAGGATATTGCTCAATGCCACAATGTCTTTGCTGATATTTTGTTTGGAGGATCTGTCCATTTTTGACAGTGGGGTGTTCAAAACCCATACTATAATTGTGTTGCTATCAATGTCTTTCTTGAAGTCCTCCAAGATTTTCTTTATGTATTTGGATGCTCCTGTGTTGGGTGCGTATATATTTACAATATTTATGTCTTCTTGGTGAATTCTTCCCTTGAGTATTATGAAGTGTCGTTCTGGATCTCTTTATGGCCCTTTGTTTGAAGTCTATTTTGTCTGATATGAGTATTGCTACACAAGCTCTTTTTTCTTGTCCGTTTGCTTGGAAAACTTGTTTCCAGCCCTTCACTTTCAGTCTGTGTAAGTCTTTTGTCCTGAGGTGGGTGTCTTGTATTCAGCATATGTGTGGGTCATGCTTTCTTATCCATTCCGCTATTCTATGTCTTTTAATTGGAGCATTTAATCCATTTACGTTTAAGGTTATTATTGATAGGTACTTATTCATTGCCATTTTTTGTACCTGTGTTCCTCTCTCTTCTCTCTCTCTCTCTCTCTTTCTTTTCCTTTCCTTAAATCAATCCCTTTAGCATCTCTTGCAGAGCTGGTTTGGAGGAGGTGTATTCTTTTAGACTTCTTTTGTCTGGGAAGCTCCTTATTTGGCCATCTAGCTTGATTGAGAGCCTTGCTGGGTAGAGTAGTCTTGGTTGCAGGCCTCTGGTTCTCATTACTTGGAATATTTCTTGCCATTCCCTTCTGTCTTGGAGTATTTCCATTGAGAAGTCAGCTACTAGCCTTATCAGGGCTCCCTTGTATGTTACTTCCTGTTTCTGCCTCACTGCCTTTAAGATTTTCTCTTTGTCTTGGAATTTTGTCATTTTAATGATGATATGTCTTGAAGTGGCCCTGTTAGGGTTCCTTTTGATTGGGACTCTCTGTATTTCCTGGATTTGTGTGGCTTTTTCTCTCATCAGATTAGGCAAATTTTCCATTGTTACTTTTTCAAACAGGTTTTCTATCCCTTGCTCCTCTTCTTCTCCTTCTGGTATCCCTATTATACGAATATTATTACGTTTCATGTTGTCCTGCATTTCTCTTAATACCTCTTCATTCTTTCTGAGTCTCTTTTCCTGTTCTTGCTCTTTTTGGGTACTTTTTCTACCTTGTCCTCCAGCTTGCTGATCCAATCCTCTGCCTCATCAAGCCTGCTTTTGATTGCTTCTATTGTGTTGTTCAGTTCAGATATTGTATTCTTCATTTCCTCTTGGCCCTTGTGAATAGTTTCTATTTCCTTTTTCATGTTGACATAGTTTGCAATGAGTTCATTATAATTTCTCTGTAGTTTCTGGTAATTTTCTGTGAGCTCGTTGAGCTTCTCGAGCTTCTTGAGTTTCCTGATAATCAATGATTTGAACTCAATATCTGATAGTTGGCTTGCCTCCATTACATTTATCATTCTTTCTGGGGCTCCCTCCTTTCCTTTCATTTGGGGATTGTTTCTTTGTCTTCATATTGTTTGTGAGACTCTTCTTGCTAGCCTCTGTTTCTTAAATTGATCTCTCAAGTTCTCTGGAGCAGCAAAGTTAATTTTCTGTCACTGTCTCTGTTTCTTGGGCTGACCCTTGTCTGAGTCCAACTCTATTCTCTTCACAATTACAGGTTTTAATGTCTCACCTGTGGATAAAGAAGAGATGGGAAGGGAGAAAAAGAAGGTAAAAAAAGAGAAAGGAAAAAGAAAAAAAATTATATAAAAAATAATAAAAATTAAAAAATAAATAAATAAATAAGAAATAAAAAGAGAAGACTAGGAATACTAAATGAAGCGAAGGAAGAAGGAATTAAAAAATAAAGAAGGATAAATAGGAAGAAGGGTGGGGAAAACAAACAAACAAACAAAAAACAAAAGAACAAAAAGAAAAAGCTTCTGTTGGCTGGCTTTAAAAGTGTCTGGTCAGGGGGCGAAAGATGGCGGCGGAGAAGGAAGAAGCGCGATCGCTTTCCTCCGGCCCACTGGCAGCATATCTGGCCAATTTTCTGAGGAGCAGAGCGATCACCCAGCTGTATTCAGGCGTGGGGGAAGGTTGGAAACCAGGACTGCGCATAAAACTGAAAGATCAGCCAGTAGGGAGACTGCTTCAGAGGGAAGAGGTCCCTCGGGCCTCACGGGGAGCTGGGAGGTCTGCGGATCCAGTTGCAGCAGCTTCCCGGTTTGCTCCAGGTTCCGTGGGAGGGAGCTGGATTGGGGTGTGTGAGTTGCCAAAGCAGACAGGCGTCTGTTGGAAAAGCCTTGGTCTCCAGCAGTCCGGAGGTCGGTGCGTACCTGGGGACTGATCTGCAGAGGCTAGGGATCCCAGCGGGAGGAATTGGAGTCTGAATTGAGAGGCGAACCCAACCCCAGAGCTCCTGGATTGGGCGCGCACCCGGTGGAGCTAATCGGGAGCGGTTGGCATAAGTGCCCGACCGGGCGCCCAGGCCTGCGGCTTGCAAGCCCCGATTCCAGAGACAGAAGCGATCGGCGAATGCAGGGGCCCGGAGCTCACACCTGGAGGGCCTGCGACACAACCCAGACCTGCGGTGCTGAGTCCCTCCGTGAGGGAGAAACAGAGAAGGTACATTGAAACCCACTGACAGGAGACACAGACCTCATAGACTCTGAATCAGGGTGGAAGTCAGGCGCCCCAGAAGAGGTGCTGCAAACTCCCAGCAACTTGGCTGGAGGCGGGACGTCAGCTGAGAGTGCAGCCCAGGAAGACGGCAGGAGAAGTCTGATACCTTCCCAGCCTGGCGCTGTTGAAGCCAGCCAACAAAAGTTTTTTTTTTATTTTTATTTTTTATTTTTTTTATTTCTCTCGTTTTCTCTTTGTTTCTTTAGTTGTTTTTCCCCACCGTCCTTCCTATCTGTCCCTCTATATATTTTAACTCCTTCTACCTTCCCTTCATTTGGTATTCCTAGTTTTCTCTTCCTTTTATTTCCTATTTTTTATTATTTTTTTATTTTAGGTTATTTTCAAATTATTTTCTTCTTTATCTTTCTTTTTCCTTTTCTTTTTCTTTCTTTTCCTTCTTTATCTCCCTTCCCCTCGCTTCTTTATCAACAGGTGAGACATTAAAACC
>PVJI01034259.1:0-10598 GCA_004026765.1 Micronycteris hirsuta | reverse complement strand
TGTTTTGTTCATTTATACTAATGTGCGGACAAGAGGGCCGAAAACATTTTGCTAAGAATGAAACCCTGAGATTTATAACTAATTTCTAAGCTTATCCTGGGGAAAGAGGCCACAATCTGTTTTCAGGCGAGTGTAAAACACTTGCAATTCCCTTTGAAAAACAACGTCCAATCTTCCCTTAAATTGAGATGCCAGAGCAGCTAGATTGTGATTTAAATCGGCGAACAAAATTAGTCCAGGTACACTGGGGTGGAAGGAGAGACAGAGCAGACACTGGTGAATGGCCTATGAATTCGAAATGTCGAGCCTTCCTCCTGCCCCAGCCAATTTTGACTTCCCACAAATTAGAGAAATAAATGGGCAGTTCACCGACAATTCACTGGTAAACAAACATTTTTCACCAGCTACTTCGTGGCCATAAAGGACTGAGGTGGAACAATAACTCTTGGAGTTCACAATAAACGTTTGCAGAGCTCTAATGAAAAACAAGAATCTTCACCTAATTCCAACAATTTGCCATAGTAATGGAGAACTTCACGTTATTAATACTGGTATGGCCTTGGGTGGGGGGAGGTAGACACTTGGTGAGAGGGCAAACTGACAACGGCAGCTCAAGTTAAACCCAAAGAGATTCAGGTTTTTCAGGTTTCAGGTGGGGCCCAAAAAGTGCAAACATGGATCAATACCAAGGACAGACTCGGTCAAACACCCTTGGCTGCAGCAGAAATGAACTGATCGTCCTGGCTGGACAGGGCTCTCTGCCGGCTAAGATTTCTTTGTGCTTGGGGTGAATGGATACATTTCTTTGTTCTTATTACAAGCTGAATGAAGGGTTTGACCTCCATAGTCCCATAAAACTCAGTACGCCTGGGGATGATCATAACCCCAGATCCTTCCACTCTTCTCTTCGGGTTCTGTACCTGTGAAACTCTCTGCTGGTGAGAACTGAGGTGTTGGGAGGGGATCATTTTGATGGGAAGAGTTTCTATCCCACAGAGGTGCCTTCATCTCAGCTAAAATGTCCCACGGAAACCAGACCTATCCCTCCAAGGCAAGGGCACTTCAGGACTCAAGCCCAAGGTGGCATCAATTTAGTCCAAAACTTTGCCATCAATAAAGCACACAATCTGCCTAGCGGGGTTTGTGTGGGTCTCTCCCCACACCACTACCCACTCTCTCCTGGGAAAGGTATCGATCCCAGGTGAGGGGACACGGCCAAGACAAGAGAGCCTTCTACAAAATAACTTGTGCGAAGGTTCAAGTAGGGACGGGGGGGGGGGCAGTGATTTTCCACCAAATCTAACATCCTAGCATTAAATTCTGTCCAAATGCGCTTTTGTCAAAAATTACACCAAATGCTGGGAAGCGATACTCAACTGAAACCGAAGCGGTCCTTCTTTACAGAAGGGTTTCAAATTCACCATCTTTTCTATGGGTGCAGAAGGTCCAGAGGTGGTGATGTGGGTTTTTAAAAGGCAAAGCAGATCACAAACATGCGGATCTGACACTAGCAGTGACATCTCATCCCAGGTGGCGAGTGAAGGAGACACCAGGATTTAAGGCACCTTGAAACTTGCCAACAGAATATGAAGACATTGGAGGGGGGAGCCCCAATGAAACAAGAATCCTTCAATTGCACCATTTAAAAGGCATGTAGGTCTAAAAGCAATGTAAGGAACAATTTTAAGAATAATAAGCATCTAAACCTCAGAATAATATGAACTTCCAAATGCAGAGAATGGGGATGCTGACTAAATTCGAATCTGTGCAGAGACTTTATTCCAGGGCATGAGGCTGAGCTGAAGCAATGTACACAAGTGGGGTGTAAAGTCAATGGGATTACATTTTCCTAATTATTTTCTGCTTGAGCTTTACAGCACATGCACAGAATGAGATCAGCCGGGACTCGCCTCTCTAACAAATCACTCGGATTTAAACATTGCTCAAATAAACAAAGGGGGGTGGGGGAGAGGCACAAGGCTGGGAAAAGACAGAGAAGGGCTTCTTCAATCACAGTTGCAAGGAACAAAAACCTGGAGGGGGAAGAGAGTTGTTGGACCGCCACCAAATCTCCCCCACTGGAGACAAGAGCCCATCTGCTGAGCTCGGCAACTTTGCTTTAACTACCATTCAGCTCACATCTCTGCAGAGATCTGTCTGCAGAACTGGCAGATGGACCCCTGCTTTCCCAAGTCGCTGTGTTATTTGTTTAATAAATTTAATTAATATCCACACTGCACTGGATTGCTCCCAGAAAAGGAGCTGAAGTGCTCTCTTTCCCCAATAGCTACATAATGAGTGATTTCCCAGCAAAGAGCAGATACCGGTGCCTCAGGGCCATTGAAAAAATTAAAAGTAGCATGTGCTTACATTACTTTGCTTGTGTTAATTTTTTGCAGTATGATAATATATTTTTGATGGGTATTTTGGCTTTATGAAAGTATGTAGTTCTATAAGAGGCAGATCACCTCTCCTTTCTGATCATTATATTTGCTGGAATGTTTTTTTAAAAATCTAGTGTAACCACATATTCAACCCCAAATGGTGGTTCATGTTCCCCAAATGGTGGGTCATGAATGGTAACGAGGTTCCCTTTGGCAAACAACTAGCTCTATAACCGACCCGTCACAAACGTGGGAAACAGAGAGAGTCTTAGGTAAAATCAAGGCATCGACATGGTCCCTCTTCATTAAGTGGAGTGCCAACCTATTTGGTGATGGAGTCCCTGCAATCAGCAAGTATGAATCAAATCGGTGTTTTGCTTGCTTTGTTATCCAATGTCATCCTGTCTTTCTTGGCAGCATAGTTCATCTTCACCTAGATTTCTCACAGTGTGGTGCAAGAAAGAATAGTCCTTTGAGGCTACAGAACTCTGGGAAATATTATATCAAAGAGGATGGAAGGGGGCCGCTGCCGCGACAATGGCCTCTGGTAGCATGGCCTTACCACCGGCCGCCTCCGGTCGCACTCCTTCCTCTCGCAACAGAACATATTTTGGCATTGTTCCTATACGAGGGGGGACCCAAAAATATCTGGAATTTATTGATAAAAATTTGTTTATTTATTCTCACATGTTTAAACTTCAGGCACCTTCAAAGCACTCTCCATTTGATGCAATACACCCATCGAGATGTTTATTCCACTGCTCAAAACCATTTTTGAACTCGTCAATTTTGAGGCCTTTCAGTGCTTCTGCCATTTTTGGTTTCACCTCTTCCACAACGGCAAAACATTTCCCTTTGAGGGCTTTTTTTATCCGGGGGAAACCAAAAAGTCGTTCCAGACAAGATCGGGTGCATTGGGAGGATGGGGCACGAGGGTCATGCAGTTTTGGTCAAAAATTGCTCTACACTCAGCACGGTGTGGGCAGGTGCACGTGTAAATCACCCATCATGAAATGGGCAACTGCCTTAAAAGAGTCTTCAAAAAAATTTCACTGAAGCCAAACACGGCCTCTCACAGCAACGCCAGCTGGTACACTGATACAGATGGACTCCTAGAACACTCACCTAGAGGGGTTTAGGCCTGTACTACAAGGGGCCCACCCTCCAGAAGATAATTCCAAATTTTGGGGGGTCCCCCCGCATACAGCTTCCCAGAAACATTTACATGTTGCTAAAAATACAAAGAATATTTGTCAGGGTTTCACTGGTAAGCAGGGCACCTTTCTGCACCAGCAGGCATTGGAATACGGCAGCAAACTTGTTGGCTGAAACATTCCATGGAAAGGAGGCCAGAGGCATCTGGGCTTACCAGTCTTTCATACTGTAAAGGAAGCCAAAGGACTTACATCCTTCCTCCTTTTGTTGCTGCAGCCATCAATGAAGCTGTTGAGGAAGAAGTGCCCCTGGTCCTGTGCATTACTGAAGGTATCCCACAGCAGGACATGGTACAGGCCACGCACAAACTACGGCACCAGGGAAAGACAAGCTGATCGGGCCAAACTGCTTTAGAGTCTTCCATTCTGGAGAATGTAAAATTGGCATTACGCCTGGCCATATTCACAAGAAAGGGAAAATGGGTATTGTGTCCAGATCTGGCGCCCTGACTTATGAAGTGATCTCCCAGACAACACAAGTTGGATTGGGGCAGTCTGTGTGCACTGGCGTTGGAGGTGATCCTTTGAATGAAACAGATTTTATTGACTACCTAGAAGCCTTTCTGAATGATCCAGCCACAGAAGGCATCATATTGATTGGTGAAATTGGTGGTTAATGCAGAAGAAAATGCTGCAGAATTATTGATGCAACATAATTCAAGTCTCAAAGCCAAGCTCGAGGTGTCCTTCATTGCTGGTTTAAGGGCTCCTCCCGGCAGAGGAACCAGCTGAACAGGTCGTGCAGAAGCAATTATCGATGGAGGGAAAGGTGGAGCTAAAGAGAACACTCCGCCCTTTCGAGTGAGAGCAGGAGTTGTGGTCAGCATGTCTCCTGTGCAGCTGGGAGCAACCATCTACAAGGAGTTTGAAAAGAAGGAGATGCTCTGAAAGAAAGAACAAAAAGTTCCCTAAGCCTGTAGAATGAATCATTGTAGAAATGTGAACCAATCTGTGGGCAATCACCAGCCACGGTGCTTCCAGCACAGCGGGAAGCCAAAACAAGGTTTAGAAAATTCTGCATGGAGGTGTTTTCACCTCATTTTTTAACAAAGACAGCCAACAAATCTACCATTTGATTTAGGTTCGGTGCGGGGGAGCAAGAAGAAGGTTAAAGGGGTTTCTTCACTAGGGCACTTCTCAGGGCCTTTACTGTGCTAACAGGCACTGTGAATACTCCTGTAGAGGGAAGATGGTTCACTATAAAAAGGCAGCATTTCCGCAACAATTGAAGAACCAAAACCCAGGCCTGTTTGGTTCTCCATTACATCCCATAACATAACTCAAGGCCTGGCAGATAGTAGGTGCCAACTAGTACTTGAATAAATGAATCCATGAACAAATGAACGAATGGGCAAAGAAGTGAACCCCTGGTGGTGTTGCTCAGGAATAATCCTTGGGCACCTGAACCTGACCATTGATAAGATTTTATTTAAAAACAAGCGAATAAAATCACTGTCATACCAAGGAAGAATTTAAGGAACCTAATTGAAATAATTGAATTTGGGAGGTTTCATTTTTCAAGGAGCTATTTGCTTATTTTAGGTTTATTCTGCATTTAAACTGTTCTCCACTGCTAAATATCCTAAACGATCCCCCCATTCCTAACATGTCCTGAAACCCTGATCTTGTAGAATTTTGTAAACCTCTCAGCTCCTTGGTGATACCCTAATTTATTTGTCTTTGATATACCAATTCCTTCCTAGAAACTGAGTAATGAATTCAATTCAACCATAGGCATAGAGCTGGCGAGATAAAAAAAAAATTACTCCTTTCAACTGAATTATTTTAAATACAAAAGGGTACAAAAGCAAAATTATGCTGAGAGTTCACTGATACTCTCAATGTTAAACTTGCTAAATTGAAATCAAAGTTTTATTTCATAAAAAAAAATTAAAAATTATTTTTATATTGGTTAACCCTTATGCATTCTGTCTAGAACAGTCCCCGATGGCTCATTTTCCTTACATAACGTCCCTACAATACCACGTCCTGCTGACACAGCACAGCATTCACGCATCTTTCTCCTACAATTTCAGACACCTACAGCCCTTTCCGCTCATTTGATATACATACAGAATACACAAACTGGCACTCGATCTGATATATCCAGAATAATAGATGATTAAAAAAACTCTCCTGTAGCTCAGCTGGTTGCTAATTTCTAAACTTAAAGAAAAAAAATCTTCTGTTACCTAGTCCAAGCTACTGGCTGCTTTCTTATATTGGAAGATCTCGGAAGGCTTCGCTGACATTAAAACCAGTAGGAGCAAGAGGAGAATTAGCCCTTCACTAATCAGTGCATTTTTTAAATTTCCTGCATCAAAATGGCCTTGAATTGGGAGAATAAATAATCAATAAATAGAACTCGGAAAATATTATGGGCTAGATTTTAGGAAGTCGGGGCAAAAAGAAGGACAGGAAACTCATATTTACTGCATGCCTGTTACATGGAAACTACAGTACCCAGTACTTGTAATAATAATAAAAATAATTAATGATAGCGAACCTTCAGTTATGTGACAAATATTGTGATAAATCTTTGTATGGATATCTATTCTTCCCCATAGGTGCTATGATTATGATTTTAAGTTTTGGAAACTGGGCTCAGAGATGTTAAACAATGTGCCAAAGGTCATAAGACTAGTAAGTGGCATGAGGAGCCCAGATCTGAACCCTGCCTACCTGCCTCCAGGGCCCATGCCCCCAACGCTGAGCTTTCCCACCTCTTACAGGTACTACCTTATTTCAGTGGCTATGTACAATAATGTTGAGATCTTCGTGGCCCCTCCGAAATGGAAAGGACCATGATAAAAATATTTTGTTTGACTATTCCCAAGATATGGCACTGGCAGAAAGCTGTTAAGACGGATGTCTATAAAGACTATCCCTAAATTTAAATTTGTTAACCTCATCAAGACCCTAGGTCCCTCTGAATTGGTTTAGCTGTCTTCTCTACCAGATTTTCTGGCCCACGTTTCAATGTGATTTTCTTTTGAAGGTTTCATTTTCAGTCGTCTACCAAACGTGATGTGTGCTGTAATTATTTACATCCCCCTACACGCTCTCCTCACTTTAGGGGCAGCAATCAATATAGGTACCTGTGTTCAACGTAAACTCAGAGGACAGGTAAGGACCTCTCTACGGTTATCTGTCTTCTCAAAAGACATCATTTTCCTTTAAGGCAACATGAAAATTTTAATTTCTAGAACAATATAACAAATATTTTGGTTGCCTACCACTTACAAATATTAATAAGCATGTACTGGGCCCTCCTGAGTGCCTTCTCTCTGCTCCTAGGTGCTGCATAGACACACTCCGTTGTCCTACTTCACATAGATAAGGTATTAGTTTTTCATTGTAATGTAACAAATGACCCCCAAACTTTTCAGCTTAAAACAACAAGCGCTTATTATCTCACTATCTGTGAGCAGGGAATCTAGGCACAGCTCAGTGGGGTGTCTCTAGCTCAAGGGTTCTCATCAAACTGCAGCCAAACTGTCAGTGAAGGCCACAGCTTCATCTGAAGACTCAAGTGGAGAAGGATCCATTTCCAAGCTCATTCACAGGGTTGCTGGCAAGATCTATTTTCTTAAGAGCCATTAGACTGAAGGCTTCAGCTCCTTTTTGGCTGTTAGTCCACCCTCAGTTCCTTGCCACAAGAGTCTCTCCATTGAGCAGATCCCACTGTAGCAGCTGGCTTCCCTCAGAGACAGAAAGAGACAGAGACAAAGAGACAGGTACCCCAAGATAGAAGCCACGGTATTCAAGTCACCAAATCTCAGAACTGACATCTCATCATTTTTGCCATATTCTATTTCTTAGAAATGAGTTACCAGGTCCAACCTACACTCAAGGAATAAGGGTTACACACGGGTTTGAAAATCAGAAGGCAGGGCTCATTAGGGACTATCTTAAAGGTTCCTTACCTCTAATGTCTCATTTTGATGTCTCTAAAGAGCTACTAACAATATACACACACGGGCATCTACCAAATAATTCTTATTAATGACCTCCAGAAAAGGTCATTAATAACCACCTCTTGTGTTTTAAAACCAAATGAACACATTTAGGAAAGTTCCCATATATTGGAAATGCTTTCATTCATTCAACAAGTATTTACAGAGTCTTTAATAGGACCTGATACTGTTCTGGAACTTTTTAAAAAAGAAATAACTAAAATTGTGTTGGAAAAATTCCCCAAGACCATGACCAAGCTCCTTTTCCCCTAAGAAGACACAGGAGAGACACAGGAGAATAAAGACCAAGACAACCATTGTTCCTTCCTAATTAAAACCACCTCAGCATTTACAGTTAGAGACTATTTTAAGAATGTTTTCTGAGACTACAGCTATGATGAGCAAACCCACTTGGCCACAGTTATAAAACATTCTCTAACACCAGCTTTAATAATCATAGTGCTGCTATTTCGGTCTCCATATGCCTTCCTCTTTTGTCTGATAGCTCAATTGATCAGAATTTGGGAGAGGAGAAGGGGATTTTTTTATTGATTTCCTTCAAAACTCAATATACACCAAGCAGGGACCACCTACAATAGACGTCACAAACTAGATACTTCATCTGTGATGCTCAGAAAACACAGAAGCTCCTCCAGAATTTTAATTGTCTTAAGGGATAAGAAAAGAAGTGTGAAAGGAAAGCATCCTTAATTATACAGCATTTACCACAAAGAAACAGAAAATCTAGAATCACCTGAATTTATCTGGAACTGGCAGGACTTCCCCACTCCCCACTGCCATCAATCAAAATGAAGACTCATAAGCTGGCTTAGGTTCAGCTGTAGAGAAATAACATTCTATTTTTCTACACCTAAGTTTTCATAGTAAAGACTTATACTCATTACAAAAGCAAATCAATACTTTACAATCTGTAATAAGTGCTAAGAAAGAAACAGGGAAAACTTATATATAGAGAGAGTGCTAGAAAATTACTTAGTCAAAGAAGATATATTTGAAGAGGTGAAATTTAAGCTGACACGTGATGGAGGAGGTTCCAGGCATGTAAATAGTATAGGAGAGGAGAGAATCATTCAGGTGGAGGGAATGACATGTTTTCCTGACAAGAGGAAGAGCTTGGTATGCCACAGGACTCAAAAGAAGGCTGCCACCGGAGCCCACGAATGAGGCAGAGATGAAATGAGATGAGATCACACTGGCCGTCGTGTGGGAAACAGCCGGGCAGGACCAGCAGTGCAGAGAGTGGTTGTGAGGCTGCTATGGTGTTGAGGTACCACAGTGGTGGCTGGATCTGGGGCATTGTTGATGCAAACAGAAGTTAGAGGCAAGTCGTGTTTACCTGAATTTTGCCATGTATAATGTGCTCCCATGTATAATTATAATGCACACCCACATTTTGTGTGCATTACACACGGGATTATTGTACCCATGGTGTGCAATCCTTATACCCATGTATAATGTTCATCCTTATTTTTTCCTCAAAAATTTGAGCAAAAAAGTGCACATTATACATGACAACATACAGTAGGAAGCAGAAATGACAGGGGAGATTAAATGAGGGTGTTGAGAAAGAGGTGGACAGAGAGAATGAGACAGATGACTTCTATGTGGACGACTTCCCTGGGTCTGGATTAACAACCTGGAAGCAGCGCACTTCAGTGCAACCCATCTCCTTGGCCTTGAGAAAGCAGCTTCCCAGTTGCCTTGAGAAAAAATATCTGCAGAACCCAGTTCTCACTTCTTTTCGCCCTTCCAGCCAGAGGTGAGATCCTCCATTAATCAGGAAGTCAGACAGAAAAGAAACTAAACTGGTAGATTCTGCAGAAAAGCAAATCATAAAATGTGATGACAAAGGAAGAAATTCTCTCATATTCAGAGGGAAACATGAGGTGCAGGGGACTCTGTGTCAGGAAAACAGGAACATCAATCCTACAACTGCAAGGAATTGAACTTGCCAGCCACCAGTGAGTGGAAGAGGCACGCCAGCCCCAGGGGACTTCCGCCAAGATGGCAGCGTAGGTGGTCGCACTCGCTGCCCGCACATCCAGAGTGTCTAAACAACGAACGCAGTAGCGAAAAATTAAACAACCAGAACGGACAGAATCGAACTGAAGGGAAGTCCGACACCCAGGAGGTAGGAGAAGACGAACATCCAGGCCAGTAAGCGGGGCAGAACCAAGCAGAGGAGCGCAGTGAGAGGCAGCTCTCACGGAGGGACTCACACCGTGACTCACGCTGCCAGTACCTGAACAGGGCATGGCCCCGAACAACGGGTGAATCCCGCAAGCCAGCGACGCTGCTGGAGAGAGGCCAGGGCTGAGCCAGGAGAACCCAATCTGGCAGAAAAGGCGGTGGGGAACTGGGAGAAGAGGAGTGACGGGAGCCTGCGGTGATCGGAGGTCGCCATTGCTTCCTCCCAGGCCCCTCCCCCCAGAGGCAATGTCACCCAAAAAGCGACCCAGGTTGCAGGCACCTGCCAGCTGACAAGTGCACCGAGATAAAAAGAATGAAAATGGCCAAAATGAAAGATCAGAACAAATTACAACTAACGGATGACGACATAGTCAACCTATCAGATGCGCAATTTAAAATGCTTGTAATCAAATTGTTAACAAAACTGGAAAATAGGTGGATGCAAATAGTTGAACAGATGAAGAATGCGATAAGGATAATGGAGGAAGATTTACAGGGAACCAATAGGGAAAAAAAGGAGGTTGGATCTCAAACCAATGGGATGGACCAGAAGGAAGAAACAAGAATTCAAAAAAATGAGGTGGGTCTCAGGAACCTCAGAGACATTTATAAACGACCCAATATCCAGATCATTGGGCTGCCAGAAGGACAAGAGGAACACCAAGAAATTGAACGTATTTTTGAACAGATAATGAAGGAAAACTTCCCAGATCTGGCAAAGGAAATAGGCTTCCTGGAAGTCCAAGAAGCTCAGAGAACCCCAAAGAAGCGGAACCCAAAGAGGAACACACCAAGGCACATCATAATTACATTACCCAAGGTCAAGAATAAGG